>JARQTI010000076.1:2159825-2218472 GCA_030142655.1 Trachelus tabidus
TAGTTCGGCGCGGGTAGGGTGCTTGCGGAAGAGTCAGAGGCCGGAGAAGGGTGAAGCAAGGGATGGCGTCGGGTAGATCGGACTCGAAAACTTCCCCGTTGGCACGAGCTTTGATGAATTGAATCGGACGAACCGACTTGGACTTTCTATCTGGCATCGAAGAGGGATGGATTCTCCTCCATCCTACATCCTTCATTTCCGGCCTCAGCTCTATCCCCTTCTCCTGGCTTTTTCTTCTTCGGCAAAGTCGACCCCACATATTCCACATACTCCTGCATCAGCTTCCAAACTATCCCCCACACTTTCGTCCTCGTGTCCTTCTCGGTGTTTTATACGTTCGCGTTTTCACTCGCGAAAATGGGGCTCCCCGGATTTCCGGTTGCCTCTATCTGGTTTCATCATTGCTTATTTATGTCGGTTTCTCACATGTGAACCAGAAACGCACGGCAGCATCAGCCACCCTGAAAAATCTGAGGCTAAAATTCGATACCTCACTAGACTCCGTGCTTCAGTCTGTATGTCTATGGACCACTTGTCTACTTCCTTTTGTGACTATCCGCAAGATAGCTCTCGAATAAATTGAGTCGGTACTTCGGTTGCCCGCCTCACCTTCGTTCCCACCCCCCAAGGCAGCAGCCAACAGCTCCCCAGCACCATTTCCTAGGTATGCCGCACCGTGCTCTTAACTCTTCCTCTGGATTTCAGCCGGTCCTGAGTATCAGCGGTATTAGAGCTGCTCCTCGTCTTCGTTGCAGCTCTAACGAATACGCTTTTTTATCAGGGTCATCCTGCAGGGTTGCCTGCGATAACTCTTTCGCTAAATCGCATGGAAGAAGCAGAGCGTCGCCACGCTAGGTGCGTCTTTCTTTTATAATTGCTAGGATGGGAACTAGCTCCCAGCTGGAGCCTGATGGGACTGTAGGATATCTTGTGTCTTTGAGGCTTTAGAGCAGGGACTTTTTGGTCCATTGAATTTTTTCTTTCCTGTTTCACATTAACCATAAGTTTCTTAAATTTTAAACGCGCTACCTTCGGCTAGAAATATAATTTCACGGCGAAATCCAATTGGTTGAACAACTGGAGAAAGCTGAATACGGAAGGGCTACTAATGCAGGTTGGAAATAAATGACCGGTATGTACGTCTAATTAAAAAAGCAATTACCCTTTTTTATATAGCAATTGGTACAGCGTAATCCGTTATATTATCCGGAAAAGACGGGTATGGTATTATTTTGGTATAATCCTTATATAGCGAGATTCCTGTAATCATAGTGTGTTTGCGTAATCTAACGAAAACTGAGGTACTCCAGTGCGTAAATACGATGCACGTTCTTTGGATGCTGTAACTACATCGTTTACCAACTAGCGAACCGACACAGTGGAAAATCGAGAACGTTGGAACGAAGGAGGAAGAGAGAGAGAGGCTTCCCATTGCGCAAACGGACGATGGAAAACCCTTAGGGCTTTGCCTCATGATTATGGTCCAGGAAAAGCTTTTCAGAAGCTCCGAAAACTCACGAACCACCAGAGCGCGTCGTAGAAACGAAACGTCATCGCGATATTGCCATTCGGTCCACCATTAACATTCATTCGCAGCTCCACGGAATTTCTATTTCCACTAATTTCTCTTTTCGCTCTGCTTTCTCCCACTGTCGTTTCACAGCGTTTCCTCATTTCGCAAAACTTTTTCTGCTTCTCTAGCTACCTTTCTTTCTCATTCTCTCTAATTGTATATTTCTGTATACGAATAATCTAGCCCAGTCCTGAACTCTTTTCAAGCAACGTGGCCTCGAACGACGAGAATATCCCGAGATTGGAATGACGGTATCGAAAGAAATTAAGAATCTCGGCGCATTTCTTAAAAAACCAGAAGGAAATGAATTGTGGCGAAAAGGATCAAAGGCAAGAGAGACGGTTTTTATAGATTTTTATATTTTTTTTGAGAATGCCGACGATTTTCCCGAACGTCTACTATCTCTATTCCGTTTCGTCCCTCTCGGAGGTCGCCCTTTTACCTTCGTCCATTTGGATTCCGACTCCCCGCACCCTCCCCACCACAATGTCTCTCTCTCTCTTTCTCGCCTCTCTTCATCTTTCCACTGTTATTTATGCAGAGGGATCCGATAAATCTGCATCAAACTGTAGATATTACTGGATAGCAGGTACGAGCACCCATTATTCCCCGCTTGTTATCTCCTCCGCGTTCCTGCAACAGTCGGTCCCTTAGAGCCGATCGATGTCAGGATGAAGGGACAGAGACGCGAAGCAGGCCGAAGAAGAGAGGAAGGAGTTAGTGACGGCTAGGGGGGAAGAGAGACGGAGAAAGTGCTTGTATAACGAAGAGCATGAATGGAAAAAGAGAGGAATGAAAAAATATTGGATGTTGCGGAGCTTAACGGGGTCGCAAATCGTCGAAGCGTAACGGCCGATTGATAATGACGCTGGTTAATAATTGTCCCACGCCGGCACCCGTTACTTATCGAAGCGACTCTCCTGGATCCCAAATTCCAACCCAGCCTCCATAACGCGGTTTGCCGTGTTAACTTTATCGTTTAATGAATTTTAAATTTACGGATGCACTCGCGGCAGCGAGCAATATCAAAGCGATATCGGAGGCAAATGGCAATGAAACAAGCCAGAGACGTTAACGATGCTATCCAATTAATTTGAAATTATCTAATGTTGCTGGCGAATCTATTCAAATCGCTGGAGTCCTTTCGCGTGGAAAAAAGGCTAATCAATAGTTCATTATGCCAATTACGTAATTCAATGAGAAATGTCTGGCAAGTTATTACTTCTTTCTCCTTTGCAGTCACACCAATCGTCATCCTCCGGATGGGTTTGTCCTTGAAACCGAAGGGCATCAAGGAAGGCGATGACGTCTACTTCGAGTGCAACGTGCGGGCGAATCCACAAGCGTACAAACTCACCTGGTTCCACGAGGTAAGACGCCTTCCCAATGGGGCGACTCTACGCCAGATAGCTGGCACACTCTGCGACGCATTGAAAATGGAGCTTGACGGAAACCATAGGAAAATCGGTGCTTTTGTACGTAACGCGCGTAAAACCGAATGGTCGTTGTATAAAACGCGGGGTCGCTCGTGCGAAAATCGAGATCTGCGACAAAATGTGACACTTTTTACCGAATGGGTTGCGCGGCGGCCAAGCGGGACGGATTGAAGCGAACGCGAAAATAAATGAGCTAACGCGAGCAGGAGTGACGCGCGTAACCACTGGGAACGGATATCCGGTGTGCAAACGGCACTGTTTTCCAATCGGCGGATAACTTTTCGGAAGGTAATTCTTTGACAGATCTGCGAACTGACGTCATAGGGGGGGATCGTGTTTGCCTGCCGGATGATCTGCTAGTGCCACACTTACTACTTTGTTACTGATCGGAATAAGAACATCAATGAGAAGCAGCAGTCAGTAATCTGATGTCCAACATATTGCAAGAAAAAATCCAATCGAATATTCACGCCTTGCGGCTTCGGCAATGTCAAATAAGAAATAAATGAAAAACGAAGGATTAATTAGATCCTACAGATTATTATGATCTTATATCGTTCAACAGGGAAATCTGCGTCGGCCAAGTTAACTGTGCCCAGCGAAGCAAAGCGAAGCACAGACCCTCGAATTACAATTAGGAGAGCAAAGAGGTTGTGGGGTGACCCATTCCTCACGTGGGATAGGTTGGATATTGCGAGAAGCAGTCAGATAAAGCTTCAATGAAATTCACTCGGGATTCGTTGCGGAATCTTTGACGGTAACAAAAGCTTTTCGTGCACTTGAGGGACTTTTCACCGCTCCTGGAAATGCCAAGTGGAAATTTACGTTCCCACCTCTCTTTACCCAATCTTTTTATTTTCCATACCTCGTGATTTTTTCTCACTCCTGTTTTTTCACTCGTCTCTCCATACCGAAGCAAGTTATTTATGGTTCGTGTCGATCCTCCAGGCCGACACGAGGCTTATCGTAACGCGTCCGTTCTGTCGAAATTATTGCAAATTTACGAGCGCACGCGTTGTCACGTCTCGCACAGTCCCGACGGCTGATCGACCGATCGACCGAAAACCCGAGACCGATAAATTGCCCTTAGCTGCGAAACCTACATGCATACAATAGTTATGTACGTAACTGACTGCGGTACGAAAAGGTCGCTCGCCGAGCTTACTAAGAATAGAGAAAAAATGATATTTTTAATCGTCCACTTTATTGATTTCTGGTCTCGAACGTGCAAAAATAGTAATAACCGCATTGAATACATTTTTAATCGAGGCATCCATTGAATTTTTTCGCTCTGCATTTAAATTTTTTTTTATATTTATTAATGAACCACATTGAGGGCTTTCGTTTATATATAGGTTTTACCTTCATTATTTTTCTTCGGTGGCTCGAATGGAAGCATGAAAATATGGAGGAGCATGCAAAATTCATTATTGAGAATGCTGGTCTCCTGGGAAAGATGCGTCACTCAGTTTTCGTACTCTTTGATCTGCCGAAGGTTGCCAAAGTTTGCCGAAAGCGCGCTACGATTCCACCGCATTCATGTGACGAAGCATCAATGTCTTTGAATCGAAACAGAATAAAATGGTCACTTCGTTCACAACACTTTTCACTTCGGCATATCGATCGCGTTATCATTATCATCTTTTCGCTTATCCGACTTTGTTCTCGCGAACTAGCGTGTTTCCTGCGATTGTTGAGCCAGCTACCAGGAGGAGTCCACCCTTGTGATTTGGTTGCTTAAACTACGTCCTATCAAAGAGGATTTTGTTACGTTTCGTTGGAATTCCGTTTTGTTCTTTACGGTAATTTTGCTATCTCCTGGTCAAAGATCCCCGTCCCTCTACCCCTTGCTGTTTCAAGGCGAACGGGCTGAGCTAGCCGGCAGCAAAATTGCCGCGAGGAAAGTTCCCGAATATTGCGAATCATTGTCAGTGAGATCGGTATCCCGAAGGAATACCTGGCGCCCAAACATTTTCGAGCTATCGTCCCGGTGGTTGCTCTCGCGAGAATTCTTGTATTTGCGACGGCGCGTATCTCCTGCCGAGTTATCTATCTTTCTCACTTCGTGAATAATATCGTCGCAACCCATACTGCTTTGTATATGTATTTTTGTGTTTCGGTTTCTCTTCGGCAAGACAGAATTCGCTTAAAAAGAGAAAAGGAGAGCGAGAGAGAGAGAGAGAGAACGAGGGTTGCCCTGTATACGAGGAAGCCAAGTAGACAGACGGGGTTTCGTATGTTAGACTCGGGGCGCAAATACGAATATCTAAAATCTAATATCAAGACGTTATAGCAGCATGCTCGACATGCTAGTATGTCAACTAAGCGCAAGACGGAGCCAGCATCGCGAGTTTCGCCTCTCCACTTGGTGGTTTCTCCTGTTCCCCCCCCCCCTTCTCTCTCTCTCTCTTTGCCTCTCTCTCTGTACTTAAACAACGAAACACGAATATGCATCACATTACTTATAAAAGAAGCAAGGAATGTGGCTGCCAGTAGTAACATTCTCTGGACGTACATGCGCATGCACACCTGCACGTGTAAACACGTAAGGGGTTATTCTCCATGCATTTATCACAGAACTCGACCCAGTATTTGCAAGTAGCGCAATGTACCTTCCGGTGCCTCCTAAAGCATCACTTTTTAAATCGAAATAGAATTGGAGAGCAGAAACTGCAGCACTCGAGGTCTTCGTTGAGAATAAGTCTCTCGGGGACTTGGGACGAGAGAGCCAGTAACCTTTAAAGAGATTCCTTGAGGATGACGTGCGCCATCACGATCAGGATGTTAGTAGTAGTTGCGCCAGTGCTGGTGCTAATGCTGGCGCTAATGCTGGCACCGGTACTGGTTCCGATAGACTCGGTAGACACCGAACCTTGAACCGTTTCCACTTTGACGAGTCCCGCATTGTTTCTCCAGGACGAGGAACTTCATCACAACGTGTCCGGGGGCATTGTACTGTCGGACCACTCGCTGGTGCTCCAGGGAATAACACGAGAGTCTGCCGGCAAGTACACCTGTCTGGCTGCGAACACGGAAGGCCGGGAAACTTCGAACGTCGTGAACCTCGAGGTGATGTGTAGGTAGAACAGCCAGTATTTTGGCCAGACTCGCCCTGTTATTCGCGGCGGTGGGACCCCGTCGTCTCTCGTCCCAATGGAATTTACTTAGAGAGATATAGTATACAGTAATATTACGTGGAAGTTGATCGGTGCGTCGGACGAGCAATTATTGAATTTTCCGCAGTCGCGCCGATCTGCAAACACGTGCTCAACTCGGGAACCTGGAAGCATCAGAACGCCACGCCGCCGCCCTTCAACGTCCCCGAGGAACTTCATGGCGCCCTTAAGCACGAAACTATCGGACTTGTCTGCGAAGTGGAGGCCAATCCTACCTCCGTCACCTTTCATTGGACCTTCAACAATAGCGGCGACCTAAATGATCTGCCTTCCTCGAAATTCAGTAGCGACGGCACCGTCTCCAGGTTGAATTACACTCCAGCTACCGATATGGACTACGGCACGCTTGGATGCTGGGCCAGTAACATCGTCGGGCATTCGAAACTGCCTTGTCTCTATCAAGTCGTAGCGGCAGGTACGTACACGAGGAGATCCTTCGCGTGTCCTTTTGCTTCTCCTTTTACGTGGCGTCGCGTCTCCTTTCGAAATCCTCCATTCTAATTAGACCGGCTTAGGGAGAACGAACTTGCTAATTTCCTCTATAGGGATACTAATTGTCTGCTGGGAAAGAATCGCTAATTGCCAGATTTGTCGAGGTTCGAAAAACCTTGTAGAGTCTCGATATTGGGAAGTCTTAAAGAAAAGACGCTCGATGGTTCAACGAAAAGGAGCAAAGGAGGTGCAGCTTGAAAATAAAGAGAAAGAAAAAAGAGACAGTGGAGTTTCCCGTCTTGAATAAAGAAGAAATATTTGTTAACGGAAGTAGAATAACGTTATGGGGATCCGGAGGGGTTGCGGAATTTGGTAGCTACCGTAACTATACTATAGAGAGCTGCGCGGTCACGAAGCGGTTAAAGCTCCTCGTTTAAATTCAATTGTGTCGCCATGCGTGCGTTTTGCTAAATTTAATGAAAACTGTAATTAAATATGTTCATTACGAGACGACGTTTAAGACGGCCGCGGGAAAATTAATGACGCGTTCGAGTGGGAAATTTTATCCGCGAAAGGGACAATAGATTTTCCGTTGGTCGAAGGACGTAGAATGAGTTTCTATTGGCTGAAATTGCGAGCATTGCTGGCTAATCTAACCGGTCGAAAACTTTTCTACCGACCTGCCTCCTCTTCCGGCTACAGTTTCGGTAATTGGACACATAATTTATTTTACGCAGAGAGGCAATGTATTTCTTATGTAATTACCGGACAGTAGTTTTTGCCGTGCACCACCGCGGCTCCTGCTGCCGCCGCCGCCGCCGCCACCGCCGCCGCCGCCGCCGCCGGGCGACTGGCTCGCTCGCCGGCAGTAATTAAATCGCTAATTGAAACGATGATACGAAGGAGCTGCTTCCGAGTGTGCGTGTGTATACAGGAGGAAGTTGAGGCTGGCAGTAGATTGGTAAAGAGAGGTTAGAAGCATCAAGGAAGCAGTACAGAATCTCAACTGGAAAGATAGAGGAAGGACGACGAGCGGAGAGGCTGAAGGAGTCGCAGGAAAAAGTGGGGATGGACAAACTGCGCGAAATGTTGTGATTTCCGCTCGTTTCGTGGCTTCCGGTTGCACACTAGACGACAATCAGTCGGTGCTCGGCAGTCAGGCTCCTGTCGTGTTCATCTGCCCTGTTGCCCGACCTAAATTACGACGCCACGATGGAAGGCGCCAGATGCGAAAATTGAAGGTAACGAACTGCGGGAGAAAAATCAGCCCCGCAGCTTTGAGCTTTTTCGAATTGGCGAGGAAGACGTCGTCCGTCTTTATGCGTCACCGCTCGTTACGTGTTTCTCGCCAATTTTACAGACGTACAGACTCTTCATGATTTCATCTCTCGTTTCATCTCTCGTTTTTATCATCCTGCGCCGAACATCGTCTCTTCTGCTGGATTATGAAAACACACCCACGCCCTTCAACGTGGGCAGAGAAGCTAACAAAAAATGTTACACGAGGCAGGAGTATGAGGCAATGAGATATCGAAATTGGTCTTGAGCCACGTCTGTTTCCATGACACCAGAGATGATAACATTAAATATGCCGAACCGAGCGGTTTGACACTCCGGTCTACGTTGATATTATTTTCCGGATGGCCACAGGAACTGACACGCACCTACTCCAACTTCCGTTCCCGAATCCTCCTTTCGCTTGCGGCAGATCGAAGCTTCCACCTCGCGCCACTCGGTGCTCAAACAAAGGACGATGCGAGTTTTCCATTCGAAAATCCCAATGAACTTACATGTTGCTCGCGACTCTTCGCACAGGCACAGGACGATGCGACATTATTTCCTATTAAAATACCTGCTCGCACGCTCTTTTCCAGGTAGACCGTTTCCCCTGCAAAATTGTACGGCGGTGAATCAGAGCGGCGCCTGGATCCGGATATCCTGCATCGAGGGTTTCGACGGCGGGCTGCCGCAGAAATTTGTGGCCATCGTGGATAAGCAGCGATGGGAATCACCCTATCCATACTGGGAATTGGAGCTACACGAGCCAACAAGCGTCGCTCTCTACGCAGTTAACGTGAAGGGGTCCAGCGATCCCGTCATCATGGATGGCATCGCGCTGAAAGGCGTTGCGAAATTCACTGGTGCGTGAGTCCGCGCCATTTGCATAATAACCCTGGTGTAGCACATCTATTTGAGGGCTTTTCACCCGTGTTCTCCGAGGCTTTTTCTCCGTTTTCCCTCTACCTTTCCCCTACCTACCTCCCTCACTCTCTCTCTCTCTCTCACTCTCCTTCCCTCGCACTATCTTCTGCCCTCCCTTACGCTCCAGCCTTCTCCTTCTCGGTTTAACCTCTAAGCTTATTTTTCTCCATACCGCTGGGAGTAAAAGAGCCTGCAGCGCAACGTATTTCCTGCTGCTGCGCTACATCAAATCGAAACGGAGAACGTTCTCCACCCTTCTCGGTGTGTGTGTTTTAGGTATCGCCTTTTTTATTCTCCTCTGCGTTTGCCTTCGTCTCCCCTCTACGTCACCATTTTTTCCTTCGAGTATGTATCCCTCTCTTCCCTCTCGCTCCCTCCTTCTGCCGCACTCTCTTCGGAATACACTCCAGAATTTTGACTAGCTCTCACTGTTTCTCCCTTCTCTTTTTCTTTCTTATTTGCCCACTCACGAGCACACACTCCCTCGAGATTTTCAACGAGAAAACCTCATCGGTTCAGATTTTCTTTCTTTCGAGTCGCTTCTCGTGCTGCTATTCCAATTCCTTCGTTTGGTTCTCCTCTTATTTCTTTAGTCAATCGGGAGGTTTTATTTTTAAGGATTTTCCGAAAAAGGAAGAGTACTCTCATCCACATGCGACTGTGGTGCATCTCAGCAACAAGCGACGAGTACAGATTTTTAATTTCTTTATTTTTTCAATCTTTCCTTTTTTTACACGGTCTTCGCTCCCACTTGACAAATCCAATTACGAACGTATGTATAATAGTCGAACGTCGACCAGTCGCTGCAATTTGCAGTAACGCTTTTCGATGCGGGAAAGTATGCTAATAAAAAAATTGTTTTACGGCCGCGGTAGAGCGGGTAAGGGGTGGTAGGAGAAGTGAAAGAGAGAGAGAAAGAGAGACGAAAAGAGAAGGAAAGAGAAAAAGTGCAAAGGAAGAGGTGAGTGACTGAAAGACAAAATGGAAAACACATACAGCGAGAGCAAAGTGGCCTCTTCCACGATGCAATATCGGCCGTTTCTGATGTGAGATTAAATTTGAATGTCGCAATGACAATATAATACTTCAGTCGCAGCTTTCAGTGCTTTGCCATTTATCGATAGACACAGCACATGAGATTGTGGAAAATCTGAACATAAATCGACAGCTGCCAGAGAGTTCTTTGTCTGTAATAATTTATTGGCGTCTGTAATGCCTCTATATGAATAATACGTGTGAGGGCATGTAACATGTTCTAGACGATCGTCGCGTAACTCCTTCACAGGCTTTCGTTGATAAATAATTTGTTTTGGCAAATAAGCTGACGAGTTCCTAATGTGGAAACCCGAGTACTTAAGGCAGCGGGGAATGGGTAAAATCCGATTTGGCGAAAAGCAATTTTCGCAGTTAACCCGAGTGCCTGAGCGTCTGGCTGTCCTTAGGGGAAGTGATGCGGTAGAAGCCACGAGGTATTAGAGCCTGCTTAGTAGCGGTACGAGCCAGTCCCTGAAGTCGACCGGGTCCTTTGGACGACGGAGCTATTGCGAAGGTCAGATGCCGGGCAATGTCCCGAAATTCGTGAGAGTCCTGAAAGTATGAGGAAAAGTAAGTGGATGTTTTAAGGACAGGAATGGAGGATGGGAAAGAGGGTGACGAGATAAAGACGAGATAACAGTAGGTGTCCGTCCATGTGTCCAAGGTGGAAAAGGGAAGCCGTATACCGAATTTACAGAGAAGTAAGCAAAATTATTATCAGTATGCAAATGCGAGGGGACAGTTTGCGAGGCCACGAGGTCATCTTCAGGTTGGGCTGGGACACGGGATAGCCCATTTCGGGATGAAACATGGTGCGGTCGGACCCAGCCGGAACCACGCCTCAAATTTATGAGCTATTATTATGCATTTCGCTTTCTCTCGTTTGCGCCGTCCATCGGTCAGCGATCCTTCCCTGCTTGGAGGGCTTGACTTTATACTCGCTTCCGGAATAATACTACCCAGCCACTTCGTGAGACACAAACTTACCACTCAGGATCTTGGTGCAGGAAGTCCTGACCATGTCCCGTAAATAACAGCAGAGTCAGCCAACCAGAAGAACGTGAATTAGAGGCAATGTCGAAAATCTTCTCTTTTTCTCTCTCTCTTCTCCTGTTTCTCAATTTCGCTTCTCGTTTTCACTCATTTTTTCTGGCCTTATCATTCCTGTACAGTCCACTCGTTACACTGTCGGTCTTCGACACCTTCCTCGCAGTTTAAATATTATCTTCCGCATCTATGTGCACTGTCTAATTTCAGATCATCCGATCGAAATATAAACCGATCTACGCATTGAATACGGTATTATTAACATAAATGAATTTACAAATTCGAATTACGGGGCCTGCAATCCATAATCCCCTAGACTCCTTATTTATGAATTACTAATTCAAATTTACAGTAACCTTTTTTTTCTCTTTACTCTCTAGTTTATTGATTCATAGCACAAAAACATTCGATAGAGATTTCGGCTTGTCGAAAATATAAATTACATCTTTAAATTATATCGTTACGAGTTCTGATCAATGCACTATACACAAATTCATTCGCTAAAAAAGAAAACTAATGAAATCAAACATCTAGCATTAAATTCAAATAGGAAATGACTTTGTTCGACTCGATTGTATTACTCGAATGACGGGCAGTGTACGAGCGAAATTAACAAAGCGCCCAGAATAATCGGGGCATATTTATGTGTACGTAGTCGAGCAGGCAGCCAGGATAGGGAGTCAAAGGGACTACTAGCAGCTACTAGGCTCTACGCTCGATCACTACCAGCTCGGTCACAGCCGAGGAAACCTTTTCAGCTCTCTGACGAGCTCTTGATGAATGAGACACCCGTTGCGTTTGATGAAGAGTCTCGGTCGGCTAGCGAGCCTCCCCTCCTTCTTCATCTTTATTCTACGACCTACGATATACCTCCTGTTTACAGTTTCCTATGAACCAGTGCTAAAAACATCTCAGGCTACGAAAATACCTCGAATTCTTTTTGGGCTCTTCCACTATTTCGTATCCTTCAAAATCCCTGAACTTGCAGAGTCACTTTCCACATTGCAATACTTCTTATTACATCTTTATCCGCAGTACTATCAGGAGTATCGAGCCGTGGATGGGGGGGGTGGGGGGAGAGAGAGAGAGATGAGCGAGTGAGACACAGAAGGGACATCGAGCAGATGAAAGGCGAAGATCGATTTCAGAACGGACATAACGCGCGCTGAATAACTCATGCCGATGTCGCGACATGAATTCATTTTCAGGCGAATCCGTATCGTCCGTGGACATGTCGCCGATCTTAATTGGGCTCGGCGGAACGGCAACTGGATTAGGACTAATCGTGACGGGAGTCCTGATGGCACTCTGGAGGAGACACGCCGCGACGCCAGCCAAACCGAAACCGCCTCAGCAACCGAGCATCGCGACTTTTGCCGGAAAGGGCGAGGAAGAAGATGGTAATCCAGATCTTATACCCACAACGGCGCTCTCCAATCATACAGGTAAATCTCCAGGAACAAAAGCTACAGTGCCACGAGACGCGTGTTCCTGACAGCTGCGTTCCGCGCGTCCACGAAACACGACGTCATCTAAGCGGAGATCTATTAAAAAAAAATATCTAGTCCATGTTTCACATGTATATCAGACAATTATTTTAATTTAGACAGAAAACTTGCGGTTTACGGATCGTTACCGCGAAGACCGCGACACGTGGAAGGTCCGGAAATGTCATACGACGGGATGGAGGATCAGGATTATCCCCAGGCTACTCCAAATGTAAGTATCCTGATCGATGTCCCTGAGGAAGATCATTGCGCGTATAGATATAGTATAGTGGAAACAAGTCATTGATTCTTACACGATCGTTACTCGTACATACATACAATACTTCCATACAGAGCCAGTAGAAGCGACACTCGAGCAATTAGCACAGGAGACGCCCTTTGACCTCTGGAACCCGAGACTCCAGACACGGTCCAGGGCAACCAAGACTCGACAGTCCTTGCGAATTGTTCCTGCAGCGAATCGTCGACATTCTTCCTGTTCCTCCGGGCCTTTTTATCTTTCAAAGTCAACCCTTATGCTTATCCCGCAATAAGCTACCACTTTCCTATGACCCTCTTATCCTTGCCCATAGCACATCCCTCCTCCACTTCTCATTCTTAACCAGCTCTGCACGAGATCAACGCTGTCTTTGAGAATTTTCTCAAAGTACTTTCCCTCTCTGCCGTTGTCTAGCGCTGTTTCCCGAGCAGCCGCTCCCGCAGGAGCATTACAATGGAGAACCATTTCCTGGTATGCGTTTACCTTTCTCCTTCCCTGCGCCATTTGAGTAACAGCCTTTCCGGCTATAACATTCTGCCCTGTTGAATTCTCTGCCACTGGGAGGTTAACCGAGTTTCGCTAACGGCAGGAGAGAACTATTGCACAAAAATAAAAGTCATACCAAATCCTCATGGCAATTTAGTATCAGTGCGAAGAGCAGCTTGAGACTTTGAATGGGTTTGAAGCATGATCGAGGCTCCTGTATAAGCATCACGCTTGACTTTCAGGCTGCAAGATCGAAACTTCAAAACTTCATTTCGCGCGCGAATACGAATAAACAGTTAACTCTCGCATCTCTTTATTTTGCAGACCTTCTACAGCCTCCAGAGGCCCAACAGATATCCCGAGGCCATCGGCAGAGGCGGTGCTATACAGGAGAGCTGCATCTGAGATTGGACAAATTAATACCGCGATAAGAAATAGGATGGAGATGAATGACAGAAAGAAACGTCCTTTGCACGAACGACGCGTCCTGAGGAGAGGGGCTGATGGGTCTGATGGGCCTGATGGGGTTTCAACTGGACTCGAGGAAGACCTGTCGAGTTCACCTTCGGACGGTCCCAACGCGCGACTCTTCGGCGCGCCTCGCAAAATACCCCAGCCAATTAACATGTCATACATGTTTATACGTAGACACAAGATATTTGTAGCCACCCAATGAAATATGCGTTTGTAAATATTGTATATATAAATAAAAACACATCAATTTCATGTTACAAGGGCTGCATTCTCGAGCAGCCTCCCGTAACCCTTCGGATGTCTATATGTCTCGAAATCTTCGATATCTATATTCCCAAGCGGAAGTCCCGTCACTGCGTGTATCCCGCCGCCTCCCACTCCGCTTGGATGGCTAGGTTATTTCCGCTAAATTTCGAATCCCATCTTGTCTCGCAGCTCTCTAGCTGCCAACAGCCAAACGAGGGTGCGGACGACGTATCAGTCGGTTACTGTTGGGAAGATGATGATGCCACATGGAATATTCACCGCTTACGCTCGTTCCGGCGTTGCTTCCCTTTCGCGCTCCCCGCCTGGAGGTTCCGCTGAAAAGTTACGAGTACTGGAAGCTGTAAGCAGCGGAAAGAAATTTCATGATACGAGCATTTCAAGCTACCGACGCTTTACTACTGCTGTACGGTTGAAATATCCGAGAATAAAATTCAAGTTTTTACATGGGATGGCGAATGGGCCCGGATTCTTTGCGTGCGTCTCATTTGCTAAAATATCCACAATCTGACCAATCATCCCTCTAGACGCACAACCAGCATCCTTCGCTACAGACGTACATCGCGTCACTCCCGTCGCCACTATGCGTTGTCAAGGGTCCTGATTTCAGGATCGGCCGTGTACAAGCAGTAGCGAGAGATCATAAGAAAGGCCAACGCGTCAAGACGATTGGACCATCCTCGGATCGTAGTGATGCTGTTATAAATTCTTTGTTTCTTGCTCTTTCATTCGCATCCCTCCTTTTCTGGCACACCCTGGCGAACTTGAAGAATGCAAGAGTTTTCTTGGCTCCGTTTCACAATAATCTCCTTGAACCGTATGAATCTTCTTAAGGAGCTTTTTCTTCGTTGTCGTGACTGTGCTGCGTCTTGGAGACCGAGAGAAAATACCACAAGGAGCAGTCATACGAAGGGCAGAAGCGGGACAACCAAGGAACTCGGTTTACAGCCGTCTTATTTACACAACGCGTACCGCAAAGAACTTCCTTCTTAATTACAGAAAACGTAAGCAGACGCGAGTCTCCCTGCCGTACTTACTGCCTGAGGAAGAGACGCGGTTAACCGATGATTTCCAAGAACCTTTAGAAGTACCCAGTAAGGCCTCTTACTTCTTTGCTCTTGTCCCAGTCCTCTCGTTCTCCAGTTTCCCAACGTGACCTCCATAACCTACGGCGAATGTCTCAGAGTTTCACCGCGAAGGAATTATCGGTAGACCATACTCCGTTACACCGGTTAGTCCAGGGACGTAGAACGCCGAGAGAGTAAAACACGGAGAACAGAATGGAATCTCCGTAATGTCTCCTCGTCCTTTTAAACTTTTATGATTTCACGTTCCAGCGAGTTCCTTTACGATCTGCATTGCCAACTCCTCGAAAATGTAGCCGCTGTCGGGCAGAATGATGTTTAGGGAATCTGCGCTTATGGCGCCTACGGGGGAAAGAGAGCAAAGAGGGACGAGCACAAAAGAGAGGAAGCGAGTAGACATCGGACGTCGCGCAGTTTACAACTTCCAGTCGCATTCGCTGTCCGTCGTCGTTCTCGACGCGAAAGCGCGGACCATATGTCGTTCAATTCCTATTGGTTATTTCCCCTAGAGCCTGTAAAACTCTTTCCCTACTACAAACTCGACTGTCGCTTCCTTCTTTAACCCTTAGCCGTCCGACGTCCCGACGACTCGACGTCTCGACGTCCCATCACGTCCTTTTCTTCCTGTTTCGTCATCCCTTTCGCCTTCGATGGGATACATCATTGGGGAAAATTGCTCCAATTTACGCTCGAACCTTTCTGATCCCGTTCATCTTGTAAGTCGCGTTCCAGGGAAATGCAAGGCTCTCGCCACCGAGGAGAAGATACTCTAGTTTTTTTTATCGTTTGCTTTAAGGTTGGTAGTTGGCTATATTCTAGTCCCACCGGTTTACGCAAATCCGACATCACTTACTCGCACACTGGATTATGACCAACCTCATCTGTCTCGCTTCGCTGAATCTTCGGGGCTTTCTATATACATATAATTCCAATGAAATAGTATAATTCTACTTGTTCTCAATTAACCTCTAATTAAGAGATTATCTTACTTCCGCTTAGCGAACTGTAAATCCAACGAACTTGATACGGATTCGCCTTCGGAAATCATAGGATTTTTATAAATCATTCTACGAGGTTAATTTCTCAACTCGTTTTTGATATTTATTTTAAAATCCGTTCAGCTAATTCTCTGCCTTCTGGTTATTGGATTAGGATCAAATTGGTTAAGTGTTGAAATCACTGAAAATCTCTTTCTTCGTATCCGTCCATCAGCTTTTGACTTTTTGCTATCATTCTAATCAGCTTAACTCTGACGCCCACCCACTCCTAGCGTTATCTCTCTCCAGCATTCTCCATCATCCGCTGATAGTAGTACTTCTGCCCTCTCTTTCTCTCTCTCTCTCTCTCTCTCTCTCTCTCTCTCTCTCTCTCTCTCTCTCTCTCTGCCGCTCTCTCTAGGCCGCGGTTGTTTAAGTATTAATTTCTCTAAACGAGCTCGCGGTAACGCAGAGAAATTCTCCCAATTCCCGAGGAACTTCGGGACGCTTCTCTCATGTGAAGCGATTCGCTGAAAGCTCCGCTACGAGAAGCTCTGACATCGCAAGTCTTTAAACAAAGGAAAGAGGAATAAAAACAAGATAGTGATTCTAGAGGTCCGTCAATTCGTTTACTTTCTGCTCCTCAAGAGAATCACGATGTCTCCCGAAGCACAGGATCTATTTGTCTTGGTTTTGTCAGTGGCTTAACCTTCGCTTAATGTTCTCCTCTTCTTGGCTACTCGATGTCCAAATGAAGATTGGGTCATGTCCTGGCTGGTCGGACGTAGATTCGTCAGCCTCGGTATCCTCGTTACGTTGCTCTTCTTTCGCTTTTTTATTTTCCAAGAACCCTCAAAGTTCTTCCTTCCCCCACGAAGACTCCCTCAGTCCCTCCCTCTCTCTACAAATAAACGGAAGGCACTACCTCGACAGAGAACGACGACATATTCACTTGTTCCGCTGCATCCTGCCTTTGCTCCTCTGCATCCTCCTCTCCCTACATGGTTCTACCTTGGAGACTTCTTCGGCTCTGCCTTGATGCGCATCTGCGGCGTCCTCGATCTCGTGTCGTGCTCAAGGATTAAACGACGGTTCCCCAGGAACGTCGCAGCTGCGGGAGTCTCCTCGCTTTCAGAGGGAACTAGGTTCCTCCGGAACACCAGCTGGAACTCTTCACCGAGAATGAGTCTCTTCTAGACGTCGCAGCCCCACACAGCCCGCCAGCTTTCTTCTTGCAAAAACCTGGCTCCAAGAGGAACGTGGTCTCGTCTACTTCTTCAGGCGAGAAGACCAGAGTAAGAGACTGCGAATAAACAACCAGTTGCGATAAAATTCTGACGCAGCTTTATAATAACGTTCGCCACTTTAACGAAGTGAAATTTCGTTTTGGAGTGGCTTTAAATTCCTTGACAAAAAAATAAATTAAATGTTCGCATTAAGCAAATTGCCTGTATTTCCCGAGTTTCACGTGAAGAGTATTTTTAATTACAGGAAACGTAGCCACGAAAGATCCATCGGCGGTCTCCAGAGGATTTCATTACTCGGAGAGAAGCCAAGTATGTGAACATTGCATTGTTGCAGGAACGAATCGTGTTCCGATCGGCGGAATCGACAGAAATGGTGTCTGTACTGCAAATAAATAGCGTCAATTTTTCGTACCGGCTGGAATTCTTCTTTTTTTCAATTTTTTATTAGATGATTTTGTGAGCGTTCCCAAGAGTACGGACTCCGAGCCCAATTGTGCTGAAATTGGAGCCATCAATCGAGTGGAACAATGGACTCTGGTTGGCTGACCAGCAACCTCAAGCAGGAACGTCGTTTCTCCTCTAATTTCAACTTTTCTCGTTCGCCTGCTGGGAAAGAGAGTTGATGTGTCTGAGCAGCGATTTATCCTCGAGTGTGATTAAAAGGAAGTAATCTGACAATGAGAATCATTTTTGTACCGAGAGAAAACTCCAACAGTTTTAATAAGTAAAAATGCTGCGTTAGAACAGGAGAAACACGCTATTTCATTCGACGTTCTTTAGACACCTTAATAGTCTACTATTTTTTTTACTCTCTTCATTGTCTACAACCCGTATCTAGTCTACATTCTTTCACGGAATAAACTCTCAACAGTAACGAACATATTGTCAAAGGATTTATTACTTTCTAAGAAGGTAATGTGAATACTCTAAATTGTAATAGTTTCTATATTAGGCACGTTCCGAAATTCACTGCCAATACCACGAGTACCATTTTGTCCCTGTTTATCTGTATGCAACAAAGTGAGACACAAACAAGCTCTGAGCACTTTCCGCGAATATCGAAAAGAAACCGCAGATATATGCGAGTACCTCTAGACTGGAACTGTTATGCCATCTGGGGTCTAGTAGTGAGATTTGATCTAGAAAGATATAACAATGCACTGTTTTACCAACTGAAGGCTACTTATGCTAGGATTGTTGACGATAGATAAACAAACTAAGGATTTTTACATATTTCATGAAAACAATCACGATTTTCACATGCGACAATATTTAGTCTAATGGTTCGAAAATAGAAAATGCACAGATCACAGATTAAATTAGGGCTTTCCAAAAAGGTGATCGAAAATAAAAAAAGTAAAAGCTGTCAGTACGGATATTGAAGTATACGTAATAAGGCATGTAAGGAATACCAGGAATAAGGAATTTGTCAGTTTCATAGAGTTAAATTAAAGGTCTAATTGTTGTTAAAACTGATATTTATTTATATATCGACACTATTATAAAACCGATGGTAATAGTAATCAATAATTCAGAATATTAATATGATTAACAGCAATCTATGCTAATAAAGATAATAATCAAGATCGTATTGACATCGTTGCTAATGACGCTAGAGTGTGTACCGTTATCATAGACATAGAGCAAAGATTACTAAGACTCGTTACTAGTTGTAACTGCAATAGATCTCACATTGATTACGAAATAGTACAGTAAACTTTTTCAACTTTTCTTATCCAATTTGTCTTCGAAATTTCGGCAGGCTGGTTACAAGCTCTGATCTCGGCATCTTCGCCTCGCGTCATTCCTTGCTACTCGAAACGAAATCAATCGAATCTAGCAAAGGATTGCACTCATTATGAAACTTCAGCCTTTGCTCATTAATAATTATAATTGTCATCATTTTCATCGGTAACACATACAAAATCTATCTATATTTCCTGCTCAAAGCTCTTAAAATGGATTCGGCAATTGGGAAAATTTCTATCTCATCTCGACTACCGTTCGCCTGAAGACTATTTTGCGTATTCCCGTTAGTTCTTAAACTTTTGTACTTTCCATCATTAGTTAATAAATTTCTGCATTTCCAAATGTTCTCTTTCCTAGTTGTCATTTTACAATCAATATATTCAGTTTATTTCCATATTATTTCATGCCTGGTATGGATGCGTTCAAGCGAGCAACTATATCGTGTGTACGATCACTGATGTCGGTAGGCTAGATCAACGTAACGTAACGTAATGCAAAAAAATAAATGTTGACTGTGAAATTGAAAATTGTAAAATATAAACTACGAGCCCAGAGAATCTTGAATGGCACGGATGCAATTTTTTCTGGAGAATATCTCTTTTACGTATTTCGCATTGAAATAAAATATCGCGATGGATTATCAAATGACAACTGCCACGTTTGCTGAACTCTGAACTCCAATTGGCCATTTATCCTTTGGCCAAATCGATTTCCCAAACCATTACCATTTCAGCATTCTCATTAATTCCCACTCTTTCTATACGCTGACTTTAACAAGATACGCAGATCTCTCTTAAGAGCTACTACTCGCATATTTATAATTGTTAATTCCCATTAAACTATCCTATCGTTATAAACTTACACTTTGTACATAACACGAGTTCAATTGCCGCGTGTCTGCATCTCGGTATTCTTATATATTGTATCAATATTTACGTCTGCCTCTCTGATTGCATTTGTGATTACAGCTATCTCATATCTTCCTTCGCTCTGCATCTACACGCGATGCACCTGCACCTTTTCCATGCCTCGCACGGCAGCATTCGTTTTCCCACATTATCCGTCATTCGATTTACAATCTTAAATACAACCATACCTGTTTTATGTGTGACATCTGTTTTAAGATATGTGTACAGGTGTGCATGAATGAGTGTATTGTGTTTGAGTCCTGCAAGAGGTGTGTTGCATGGTTGTGCCATCGTTTCTCTAAAAAACACATAGAAATGTGTGTGTATATATTTATATACATGTTTAAGATTATTGACGGCAAACCCACCATCTAAAGATGATTTTAACATAGAAATCAAATGAACAGGTTAAGTTTAGGTGGTGCGTCTGCCTTGAATAACACTTGTATGTAGAATTTTAAAAATTATCAAAAAATATCAAGTCAGTTTATAAAAACAAGTTGTCAGTAAGTCGTCTTCGACGTTGAACATGAAGGCCAATCGAACCCTGATTTAATAATCAACTGAAGTATCTAAATAGCGACACGAAAATTAATTTCATGTAGCAGTGTGTTTCTGCCCTATTTTTTAATATCCTTCTTTAATTATTATTTAGAAGTTAGTACATCCTGAGTTCGAATGGCGACCCTGCTAAGGTTTTTACACGTCGAGGTGAAAAAATGTTGGCAGGTTTGTGTAATTTTATTCCATTGAGGTCGGAAGATCGTTCGTAATTCAGAAACCGGAGTTACAATTCACGCAATGCATAATTTTTACCTGGTACGACAGGTTGTCAAATGCTAGATAGCAGTTAGTTAGTAGTTCTACAGTAGACGCCGTATAACTTTTGTGTCTTTGAAATCGCCTTCCTCGATACACGAATATACGTTTCTTTCAGCGCCACGAATTTTCTCTTTAGAATAAATGCTAGATCGTTTAAGAGTTACATACTCTGTACGCATGTGATAAAAAATAAGAATGTTTCGGTGGCATCACCGCTTATGAGGTGCCAATCGCTGTCGGGCTATATGTCTCACGGAACAATATAAATGACAAACTGCAATGTAGAAGACGATCATAGCGCATCACATGCATTACAATTTTTTCCTGCGATAGAATCTCCCCGTATCTCGGAAAATTGCGACAAAAGATTGCGTCAGTCTTCTTGCGCTTCTGTTTGGTTTTTATTCTGAAGTGAAAACCAATCTCAAATCTGTCGCAACCCTCCCAGAACAATTGGAAACTATTGAGGCACTGTGTATCTGCACATTTTATACGGCGCGTATATTGATACATCAGAAAATTCTAAAGGCTAAAGTAGAAAACATCTCGGGGTCGGATGAGAAGATTCGGTCGCACCGCCGTGTAAAAAAAATCGCTCCATATCGATAATCGTAAAATTGTATGATCACCACACATCAATTCCACAAAAATGGTGGTTGTGGGTCCTATGGCGAAGACACAGACCAGTATTGTCTCTACACGAGGCAGCTGTCCAAGGTGCGCAGCAGGTCCGACGCCTGCAGTAGACTCGGGTCAAAGTCGTAATTCTCAAAACTCATCATTGACGTTGGTATCGGCGACTCTATTTTCTTGGTATTCGGTACTGAGTTTATCAGTTGCTTCCTGGTGTCTGGACTCAGATGATCCAGACACACAACTCGTGGAGACTGGGGCACCGTTTGATTGTCAAGATGAACCGTTAGTGGTGATAGTTTCTGTTCTAGTAGAGGCGGTATGTTCCGTGGGTCGACGATGTCCTGTGAAAGCAAAATATATATCGTTTAGAACGCTACTCCCTTAAGAATAAACAAATATGGTTGTACAAACAAAATTCTCCAACAGCAGAGCGTGTAACTATTTCGTTAGCGATAGAATTCTCTCGGGGTTACTGCGTTTCTAGAGGAACGACAAATGGAATCGGGAATGAAAGCTGATTGCGTATCAAATGGGAAGCTACGATATCATGGCTCGCGGTTAAATTCAGCATAACGAAAAAGAATCTTCCTAAATTAGTCCCTAAGGATCCCACACTAGACAGCGTAAACTCTCTTAATTCGAACTACTTCGCCTCGAGGTAGGTATATCGCCGTAGTAACAAAAATTAATTAAATAATTTCTAATATCTTCTGACGATCTCTCTATGAACCAAGATGAGACCTTGGACCCTATTTTTCGAATCTCGTACGATGTCTCTATGGGCAAATAAATCATTTCACATTAAGGAGTTCACGTGTTCTTTAACGTACGTAGCAAATTTGTACTTCAACAACAGGAAACATATCTTGTTAGTGAATTAATAGCTTGCGTAAGGATCGACGCTGACAACATTCCGCATCCGCCGACTATTGCATACCAACGAATTAAACGAAGATAAGGAGAAAGAAGGGAGCGAAAGTTTAAAAAGTGATACAAGAAAGCAGTGCAAAGATGAAAAAGAGCTAAAGAGTCGTGACAAGAGTGAAGAAAGGAAGTTATCGTAAATTCAAGATAATATTGAATATTTTTAATTGGCTCTCCGTTAGACTATCAAACTCCCGCTACTAGTTTGTGATAATTTTACAAATATAATGGAATACGTTCTTTTGAATCCAAAATATTTCTCAAAGATATTATCCATTTCATAAGTAACGACATTATCAAGAAAATAAGTAAATGAAACGATTAAAATACTCATGAATCTCTAATACATAGCACCGTAAACATAAAATTCTTATAGAATTTTAATGTTTGCGTATTCATTAAATCGATATGGCCAAATATATAAAATCAATCGTTTTTCACTAAGATGATAAATTGAAATAGAGGTGGTAGGAAATGGACACAAACACAAAGGACACATTCATTGGAGGAATTGAAACGCAGCAGACGGGAATGATTTCGTGATGATTTTTAATATATTTCAATAATATTTAATTAACAATTTCATATACTTCGCATATATACACAACGTAACATTAGAGAGCGACGACGCGGCTGCATTTTCTGTCGACGGGCGAATATATCGTTTATTCGTATGAATTTCTAAAATAACGTGTAAGCGATATACTAAGCGATAATAATTGTGCGAAAAACAATTAACGCGTAATAAACTGATTCCTCTCCGTTCCTAGAATTATGTTCCCTTGGACACTTCCATTGGATTCAGTCCTTTGACCCTATCAGGACATACTTCATTTCTTTCACTCTACCAGACATTCATCAACTTTCACTCGCTCTTTCTCTCCCCCCCCCCCTTCCACATGGATTCCTTATATCACACACGGTCTTTTTTTTCTTATGAGTTACGTATAACACACTGACAACGATCAAAGTTCTTCAACGTGATTATACTCTATATATGCCGCGTTTTTAAAAGGACGAACACATATATATATATATATTTAAAATCTCTCTTGATGCCTAATGTCTAAGGGACAACTTTAAAACTTTGGCTTCCGACGCACACTCGTAGTAGTATATAGAATCAAGATCCTAACATCTAACAGTCGTTCTGGTCTACAATGACTGGCGTCTTAGGCCAAGTCCTTTAAAGCTACGTAGAAACTGGGGCAGTAGACAAGGACGAGACGACGAGGACTAGAACAGGAATGGAACTGGACATTAGTGTAGGAATAGTACAATAGAGATAGTACGAACATGATAATGGGAGAAAAAAGGACGAGCTAAAAAATACGAGCGTAAAACGTGATCGGAAATGATATTTACAAGCGATACTCTCTTAGCGTCAATCAGGTTGACGAATAAACTAGTGAAACTGTTTCGCAATTCCTGTCTCCTCGCGTCCTGCCACCTATCGGGAGTCCGTAACACGTATCCTTTCCCAATGAATTTCACTCCTCTCCTCCTTTTTCCAGCGCTCCCCACTCAACTCCTTTTATCCCGTTCAAACTTATCTCGTACGCTCTCATTTCTTTTCAGACTGTAAATTCACGAATGGACGGATAGCAGCTCTCTTCGCCCTAACTGGTATCTGCGAATCAGAAAGAAGAGAGCAAACGAGGAGAAGAATGAGACTGCGTTCTTCCTGCCAAACAGCAACGAGACAGCGAAGAATGTGACGCGACGGAGGGAAAACGCGAAAGCGGAAGTCTCGTAGAAATCAGGAACGTACCTCATGAATTGTGCAACCGAAATGCACAAAAATTAGGAACGAGAATCGGTAGAGCGCATGCGCACTCGCGTACGAACTCTCATCACTTGCTCGCAATGCTCTTGGAGGACTTTGGTTTCGCTAGGCAAATGTAGCCTGCACTTACGTCGCACCCTGACACGAGGAGGTTCATAAGAACGCTATTCGATTGCTGCCGAGGATTGGGACTCTCGGTTCCACCGTTAGTACCATTGGTGCGATCAGTCCCACTACCACCACCACCACCACCCCCACTGCCACTGCCACTGCCACTGCCACTGCCCTCGTCCCTGTGTCCCAGAAGTATCCTAGACTTTGGTATTTGCTGGGACATCAACTGCTGGAGCAGCTGACTTCCCGCGCGGGCTGACAAGGCAGTTTGTTCTTGGAGCTCAGCATTAGCAATGCTTATTCGATCCTGAACGCTAGATGAATTTCTCTCTTCGCATTTGATACGTTTATTCTCGTTCTCGAATGATGCGCTCGGCGTATGAATTCGCTTTTGGGCGTGTTTTACCTTAATTTGCCAACTATCCTCATTTGTGCCTAGAACAGATTAAGGAAAAATGGCAGCTGTTACACAACTGATATGCATCTTCTTATCGAATGACAAGGTCTCTTTTAGGCACTCACTCTTTTTATAGACCTGACCAAGGACATCGGTTGGATCTACCAGACCTCCGCCATGATCATTACATTTTTTTGTTGATTTTGCATCCGTTCTAAGTAGTTGTGCGAGGCTGGAACTCATATTAGGTTCCTGCTCCTTGTTCATCCTATAATAGTTCAAAATAATAGAATACTTTTATTACGAGGTCCGAAGGTTCTCGATGTCAACTCGTGCCATTACCATTTGGACTTTTTATCGGGCGGCTGTGCTGGGCCCCACATGACCATATCGTCACTGATGAGAAGCTGCAGGGCCTCGTCCTGATCGGACATAGGGATATAAGGCGCTCTGAAGGCCAGTTCATCGTCCGCAAGAACGTCACTGATACTCAACATCAACATCTCATCTTCAGAGAGGCCACCACCGCTTCCGCTTCCACTGGGGCTGCAGAGCGAGTCAACACTCCGTTCCGGACTCTGTAGGGAAGGTAACATTGTCAGAGAAGCATAGATACATTTTGAAACTGGACGTGAAAAACAGAAAAAATGGAACTCTCGAAAGCAATGCCACACTTACCTTGCTAAGGGCTGGTGAGAGTAAATTCGGAGTAGTACTACAGGGACTTGGAGAATCTCTGTACATAAAGGGATCGCTGTCAGCCAGACTCTCCCCGAGTTCTCGGTTTCCAAGGGAGTCACTCAAGTCAGTTTCCTTTAGAGCCGAATCTCCAAGTTCCGAGCCACGAAGTTCCGAGGGCAAATCAGGACTCAAAAGAGGACAATAATTCTCGTTGCTCAAAATGAATTCGTCGAGCATGTCTGAGAGGAATGGAGTGTCTTCGAGCGGTACGCAGACGTCTCCAGGTGTTGGCGCCAAGTGAGTAAGATCTTCTGGTTCGTCCTTCAACACTAAACAAAATAGAAGCAGTCAAGAACTCAGCCCTGCACTCGTGCAAGAATTATGATGACGACAAATTCAGGAAGAAGAAATACAATCTTTGTATCCTAGCTGGAAATTCAAAGAAATATTATTAGAGTTTTGAGCGGTCGGTTGCGCAACATCGCTTAAGGAGAAGTGTGATATAGGAACACACACTGTATCCGACTCATAGCAACAGAGAAAAAAGATACATGTAAGGTTTGCGTGTTTGTACGCGAAAGAGAAAAACAGACTAAAAGAAGGACAAAAGCTTCCACTAGAGATTTCAACGGCGACCTTGGCATCCATTTATTATAATTGCCCCTAGAACACACGTCCCACGTGATGCTGTTGTGCGCTGCCAACTGTCTTCTCTCTCTCTCTCTCTCTCCCCCCCTCCCTCCTTTTATTTTATGTATAACAGTCGGATTTTATTTACTCCATTATTCTTCATCGAATCTCAAGATTGATATTAAGTTAGCAAAATGAACTTTGGTCTTAAAAATGGTAAAAAAAAACGATCGTTCCCAGTGGACGTATCAATATCGGGAAATACGTACTGGTAAGGCCAGGATGATCCTCGCTGAAAGTGAGAAAGCCTTTGTTCATGTCCTCGGTGCGAGGCGCGAAGATGCTCGCTGTGGCAGTCTGAGGTGGTGGACGACTCGACTGTTCCAGAGGAGGAGCCGGGGCAAAGAGGCTTCTCGTTACTGCTTGAGAACGATTCCGCTGTTGCAACTCTGGACTGTAGTCCAGTATCGGTTTTCCCTGAATAAAGATTTTAGAATAAGTTCTCGTGACCTGGTCATCTAACAAGACTCCGCAGCATGTCACAGGTCCACACTACCTGGAATAAGTGTGTCGTCGGTTTAGGTGGAGCAGGATTCTTCTGCGGCTGGACTTCAAAGTCCTTGCGAAGTTCGGGCTTCGGAGCAAATATCTTCTTCGTGGAAACCACAGGTCTTGGCGCAGGGATCTTGGAGCTTTCTTCCTCCTCCGAGGATTTCTTCTGAGGATGGAAGAGGGAAGCTGTCACAGCCTGAGGTCTGGGACGTTCCGGAAGTGGAGCCGAAGCCAGAGGAATTTGCACTGGCAGCAATTGCGCAGGCGCTGCGTTCACCAGCCCCGGAAGTTGCTGAAGACCGGATGGCTGCTCCAAATCTACGGAGCCGCGAGCCTCCAACTGACGTGCACTATAGACTTCATCCTCACACTCGACTCCGCTGAAACAGACAAGCAAGGCAAGCATGGAACCACCTCCTCTGAGTCGTACGAGTCGAGGTCCGAGAAACTAAACGATCTTAGATCACGAGGGTTAAAGGGAAAGTCGCAAAGAACAGCAACCTAAGTATTGACAAAGAAAAGAAAAACCCAAATGCTTCCGACTACTCAGGTACAGAATATACTCTTCCATCGAAAATCGCCTGCTGTTGCTGTTTCGATTTGTCTACCGAGAAAAAGAACTTAGGACTCTCTCTAAGTGAGTTTAACTAGTCACGACGACTCGATAATTGCGTGGAATTGACCAGCGACATATCTGGGTACGACCAAGAACCGATACAGCATCAATCTACGAGACGTCGTTGCATTCAGATCATCCGAACCACTATACTAATGGTCATGCTAATTCGCACGACGATTACGAAAACGAATAATCTGACTAAACGAAAGAATCTCTACTGATTTATAAAAATCTCGTACGCTCGATTGCTCAGTCGGGAACCGATGAGCTAGCTCATTGATCCGTAGAGATAAAGCAAAGTGCGATTGGAAAAGATCGTGAACCGCTAATAGTCGAGTGAAGCCTAGTCAAATATTAAGGTGATCAAGTATGCCTATGAGATTGCTTTAGTTCGTTTTTCCCCTTTGCCTTTGATGTCGCGTTATCGTCAGCACGTATTAAGCAACGAGTTTTCACTGCCAGATTTATGTATGAGCGCGCGCACGTTGTCGGTATCTCCTACCGTTCCTGTGGTCGTTCTTACGAGGCTGCTAACACGAATGACAATCTAGGTCCAATAATGAGTCGACCGATTGACGTTAGACGACGCCTTAGCGACTGTTTGATACTGGAAAGTTTTATGGAGCAATCAGAGGCGCCTAATAATTCCTGTTACTTTAAGTGGCGCGAGTATCGCGAGTGATACGGCGCTCTACACTAAATTCTTTCGTTCGCGCTGTACTACGACTTACTACGAAAAAAAAATACGTCAGCGCCTGTTCGCTGATTGAAGATTCACCTAACTTCTAATGCCTTTACGTTTCTGGTAGATGCATGCCGCCACGTTATTTCCGCCCTTTGGGGCGACTATCCATTACTCGTTGCCTCATTTCAAATAATGAAAAAAAAGAACCGTAGCCAGCCCTTAGCCTGTTTACGTATAACCTTGTCACAGTCCGATGATCTAGGGAAATCCACATTGATTTTACGTGATCGATCGCATCCCAATGTGAATGAGCGATGGATGGACAAGCATTACGTGAGAGTGTAGGATTTGAACGCGACTCTTTTCAACTTGCTTGTTACAGCTGGCCGAGGTTAGGGCAGGTTAAATATGTAGCAAGTGTTGCTGTAAATAGAGTGACGGCCAGGCGATGAATCTCTTGCGTAATCGAGCACACGTGGTGTCTCTCATTTTTTCCCAACCATCCCAATCCCATTCCTGCCATTTCTGCTTCGATCGATCTTTCTGTACCTGATGTTTATCTTAATGCTCGCGGAATCTTACTTCACCCAACCTCCCCGCAACCCCTGTGCTCGTTGAAAATTCGATCGAAAAATAAAGAGAAAAAATTAGAAAATCACCCGGAATAAAAATATTGTTTGTCGCTCTTGGAGATTTGCGGAGGCGGCGCTTAATCAGCGCGGTCGACGAACTTCGTGGACTCTAAAGCGATCATTACATAACTTGGCGAACAACAGGTACACGTTGCTGGCTCCCTCTAATATTATCGTCGCCATTGCCGTCGACACGATCGATCGCACGACATTCCAATCGCACCTGATACTCGCCAATCGGTCAAGGCCATTCGCTACCGCCTGAAAGACAATACTGCCAATAAGTCGGAGATCACTGTTTTCGCGAATAGTGCAGATTACGGCTTTTTATTTCATGCGGGGGAACGTAGTGACAATGTCCCGTTGAGGAAACTTACGGCCTCCGAGGACTTGACCATCAATAAATCGGGCGCCGGATCGTCGTTGACCTACGATGATTTGACAGCACTTGACTAGCAAAGGGTTAAGGGACGAAGAAGAAGAAGAAGAAGAATAACGTACGGCTGCATGAATATCAAGGAGAGAGTGTACACACGTAGAGAGACGAATTTGAGAGAAAAATTTATCCGATTTTCAGGCTATTGCACTAACAACACACACGCAGAGGCAGTCTCTCTCTCTCTCTCTCCCTCTCTCTCTCTCTCTCTCCCTCTCTCTCTCTCTTTCACTCCTCCTCACTCAATAAACTTGTGACTCTTGTGTTGTATGTGTGCTAAGCCACAGCGATAACGTCCGGACGATACGTGGAACATGAGAAACATGAGATAGCGTATCGCCGGTGTAGGTGAGCCGATGCGCCAAGTCGAGAAGTTGTAAGAGCTACGCGTTTGAGACCCCCCACCCGACCCCACTTCTCACTCACTCGCACGCAGCCTTCGCCGTATCACACGTTCGTGGCGTTCTCACTCTCTCACTTTTTTACTATGTGATTGTCCATAGAAACCTAAAAACAACTCATCGGCATTCTAATGCGATCGGAAAGTTACGTGAAAAAAAAAATAGAAGATCAAGAAAAAAAATGAAAAATGCGATCCTCAGCTCGACGACCGTGGCGACTATTCTCTCTCTCTCTCTCTCAACTCACTTGTATCGACTAGCCAGAAAGTAGGATGATTTATTTTTCTTAGTTCCGTCTTCTTCCTGTTACGTTAGATTCTTCGTCTGACCTCCACCACCTTCCGTTCATCACAGCTACTTCAATGATAGAGCAGAATGAAGTGGTAGTAGGGGACTAACAGGTGGCGCAGGATTTTCATTTATGACGAGACGCAGGAGCAATCAGAGAATTATCATGAAAAGCCAGTCTGTTTCGGACGCTGTGAAAACGATCACTCCCGTCCACACGACAGCGTCTATTCCATCGGCCTCGCGACTCACTTTACGCCAGTTATCGCCGATGTGAAAACACCGCTGATATATTCAGTTACGGTTGGTAGTAGACCGAACAGTCTCCTCCCAGCCTCGTCCCCCTCTAGCTGTGATCCTCTCTTACTTTCCTGCTGGCAATTTGCAGGAGAGGGCCAAAGATACGCCGAAATAGCACCGGCCAGCCGTGGGAGCGAGCGAGCGAGCTATCGCGAAATACACGCGTGTGCGTGACTCCAATAGAAATTTTATGGAGGCTCAGCCGGTTGGGTTAGCGACACGATGTGCTGCAGGGCTAACGTCGAATTTAAAAATACCCGAGGAACCAGCGGTGCGGGCTTGTAATCCCAGACATTCCCACAGTTGCTAAGCGTAAATCCACACGGCAAGTTGCACCGTTCACAGCCAAAACTCGTACGCGCGATAAGAGGCTACAGCTTTGCACGATGTCGGCTGCGAAAATCACTCGGCGTCTCTTGTAGTCACCCACTGACAAATCCTCGAACGAGTTCAGCCGATTACACAATTCTGGCCCCTTGCGGCTAAAGGACACTTCGTCCAGGTACCGATTGATCCAAGTCCAAGATATCTTTGAAATTCTTCTTTGGGAATTCGCATGAGTAATCTACAACGTGCCGAGGTGCACCAAGTTGAAAGTTACGTAAGAGCTTCGATGGGGAAGAGACAAACCGAACGGGTCGAAAGAGGAACTGAACCGAGACGCGTGTTTGTGCGTATCGGTGAGTCAACCGTTAGTCGAGCTTCTCGATAAACGACACCCGGAGCTCCACACGATTCCCAACAGATTATTAACAACTTTGAGTTTTCGATGGCACCAAGCGTTAGACTGCACCCTGCGACTCCGCTTGGGAATGGGTTCGCACGTACGCATGCACGCTCGTACGCACATGTGTTTGCGCACGTACACGCATGCACGTGTCACGCGAGATGCGTGCACTCTTCGGTCCTCGTACCTTTGATCACTGAGAACTGCTCAATGTCTCGTTCTGACCCAACTCCCTCCCGCCCTCCCTCTCTCTCTCTCTCTCGGCAACCTATCGCACACTTCCCGCTAGCAACCCCTCTCCCTCCAGTCCCGATGCTTCTCTTTCGTCTCTCTGTCACTCTCGCACTGTCTATCTTTATCACTCGCAGTCACATAGGTTCTCTCGCAGGTGTCATCGCGCGACTGATTCTCTTCCAGTGTTATGCATCTGACGACCGACAATTGGCACTACGGATAGCAAGAGATCGAGAGAGCGAGCAGACTGACTGGCAACGTAATCGACACTCGAGAATCGACAACCGGCAACAAACTCGCGACGTACGTAGCGTAGGACTCGCGGATGCTGTCTCGCGTCGAGCTCCCGTCGACGCGGAATTTTGATCTTCGTGAACCGGCAGAGAGTGAGTGAGCGAGCGAGCGAGCGACTGCAAGAGGAGAGTGAGTGAGGCGAGGAGCAGCACCGTCGACCACCGAGTACTCGACGCCGTGGGGCGCTCGTCACGTGATCCATCTGTCTTTCTTCCTCTACCGGAAAGTCTCCAGTCGCATACTGCGTACGTAGATCGTAGGTCTCGGCTTTGGTTTCGGCTTGGCCATGTCATTTATGTGAAACCGTTCTCGACGCTAAGCGTCGATCCTCGTCGAGACTGTCAGAAAATGCCAATGCACTTGTGCATTAGAATATTGCTCTCTGGAATTGACTCTCTGTTACTCTTTCAGCCGGAAATTCTTTTCGCTTGTCATTATCATCTAATGGAACCTCATAAATATTTAGGATCCGTATACATGTACATACGTTACACCGTGTTCAATATGACTATTCTTATTATTATAAAGAATCTACTCGTTAGGCTCGAAGCGTTTGGAATTACAGATAGGGAGGAAAGGCAGACGTCGTCGGAGAAAATAGTAAGATAGTGCGAAAACGAGGAGTGGAGGGGCGACAATGGAATCAACCAAAGAGTGCGATTTACTTGGTTCGCTATTTCGCATCGGCTGTTGCATTACATAATCGATGAATAACATCGCGCGCGCGTTTCAATTTTGCATCAAGGCCACGCGACGACGACAAGACAAGCGTGCCGAAGCGAACGCGGCTTAAGGGACCCGCCGAAAATTATGCAATTATTCACGCGCGTCACTCGCCCGCGCCCTCTGTCACTTGTCCTCGAACGCGTTTTCCGTATTGCGTGAACGAAAGATAAAAATGGTCCTACTAGTATTTGATGCTCGCGCCAGGCGCGCTTAGAACTTCCGGCTGGCTACGGCGCGTGGTTCCCTGCGTCGTGAACTTAACTGAATGTGGTTGATAAAGGGAAGGAAGCAAATATCCGAGCGGCTAATCTACTCTCTGCCAAAAGTCCGATTGACGCGCGAGGACGCATTCACGTAACCGCTGCGAAACGTTTGTAAGGAACGAGGCGTCGTCTTCGTGTTGTGCGTCGACGGAGAAGCAACCAGTTGTTATTTTGAGAAGAGGCACGAGAGCCCCGTGTGATGCCACGATGTTTTGGCATTCGTCAGGCAGACCGGCTACGCGCTGCTAATATCGGCATCACCAGAGCAAGGATCGGCCAATCTAGCCGATCGGCCCGCAAATAGAGCCCGAATATAAGAGAGAGTCAAGGAATCCGATAAAGTTGGCCGATCCCTCTTGCCCTTCGCCTCGAGCCACGCCCTTGTTTCATCAAACTTCTTGCCGCAGCGAGAACGCGAGGTTTGGCCAAGATGGTGCCGAATATCGGGACAGCTGCGCGCCGTTCAATTTATGTTCTTCTCACCGTGAAGTTTTAGATTTTTCTGCCGACAGCAATGTTCTTAGCTCGATGCAATCCTTTCGGTACATTGTCACTGAAGTTTACAAAACACAGAGTACCACTCCCCGGCGCCAATGTTTGCTTTTTCTACGTGCCAATGAGATATCCAAACGCGAGAACATAATCGCCTGAGGTTATTTACAGGACTCGTGGTTATTCATAGTACCCACGTTGCTATCCGCGATTGGATTATGACGGTCCTCGTCGCAGGGACAGATGGCCGATTCCTTGATATCTCGAAACCCGGGAGCTAAGTGGGAAGAAGAGAGGAAAGGAAAGAAGGACGGGAGCTCGTTTTCTACAAAGCACGAACCTCCAGGGCAACGTGCGACATAATCCCTGGACGTGGTCAGCCGAGCCTCGCTAAGCCGATACTAAGGGGCTCCTCGTTACGTAACCTTGTTTGCGAACCTTTGCACCCTTCTCCTTCGCCAGGTGCCAGCAGCAGCCTCACAGACCCCGATCTCGCATTGCTTGGCCCACTGCTCCACATACTCACTGCATACTTATGCGATTCTCCAATCGCTCTCAACTAGACTCTGCCGAATGATCGAGATGCTGTCTGTGATCCATTTTGATTCAAAGAGTCGCCTGTCGTTAGGGATCCCTCTTTCCAAGGGAGGATGATTAAAGGGTGCACAAGGGTGAAGTTATGCAAGCGCGAGTCTGGCCCGATAAGTGTACGTGCAGCGACGCGTGGGCAGATGCAGATCGTCGAAACGTTCGAATGAACCGGTTGAAGGATCCCACTGCCGATCGATCGGGGTTAGCCGCTCGAGAGCAAAAGGCAGCCGGTGGGAGAAAGAGAGACGAGAGATCCTCGGCCGCAAGGATTTCGGGTGGACGTGAGTCTAGACGGGAAACCGTTATTCGGTTCTTGCGACTAGGCGTCCGCCCAAACGAGAAAAAGAACTAAAGAATTAATTCGCCTGTGTAACTGGTTTTAGCGACGAGTACCAGTTCTCGCAGCTCGGATGGAGGGTGACGATCACTGGGATGAGGAAGAGGGAGTGACCACGTGGATGCTTTGCTTCCTACCTGGTGGTCAGTCCACGCCACTTGTAAAGTTATACAAGTCTTGTGGAAAGCATAATTCCACCGATACGAGCAACGTGTATTATGACATTGACTCTACGCAGGCACGTGCACACCACGTCAATGCTCGAGTCTAACGAATAGTACAAATTGCGCAATCGCATTTACTGCTCGACGGAGATTTCAATTTAAAAAGGCGGCCGCCTCGTGACACGTATCGAGGACAGTGATCCTGCTCCAGATGTGGGTACCGAGCGCAACTGCGCAAATTGTTAAATTGTCTACTCGCGCGAATTATGCTGGCCAAAGGGAACCTCTCCCTCGCGCACCCATTATCCTTTTCTCTCTCTCTCTCTCTCTCTGCTCCCTACTTATCATTCTGTGTCTGAAACGGAGTCACGTTTTCTCTGTTACTCGCCAGGTAAACCTGTCGCGTCTTCGTCACCGTTTGCCATTTACACCTGGTCTTTCGGTGAACGTCATCCATGCTCTGCTCTACTTGTTAGATTGCAACGTGCTCCGAGTCTCGTAAGACCAACGGGCCGAGTGAGTGTCCATTTCGAGGAACCGATACGGAAAGGAGAGCATAGAGATGAAAAAATAGACGACGTTATCCATAAAATAATAGATTTAGCCGAAGTCTGATAAATCGCATAAAGTAGTTGTGCAGTCACAATTGGAGCAACACGCGGAGTCGAAGGTGAGTCAGCAGGGTTACCGGAACGAGTAGGCGGTGACTCGAAACTGAAACTGCAACTGGAAATGTCGGTGGCCAGCTTGGTAGCTAGATATACGTAGCTATAGAGATAGACAGGTACCTGGACCACTGATAGAGGAGAAGCACGTGTCGCTCTTTTCTTGCGAGACAACATCTAATTCAGCCGCGTCTTCTACATTTTCCGTCCAGTTAATAAAGTACAGCTGAGCAGAAGCAATTTTGCTCTCACGTTAAGTGCAATAATAGGACAAATAAACGATGGAAATACAAAAATTCAATTTAGATCAACGTCCCACCGGCAAACTCAGCTTGTAACAGGCAATTGAAATATAGAATAAGTGTCAAGACTACTCAAGAACAAGCAGGTTTTCCATTCCCCAAATAATGAACCTGAAGTGCGTCGTGAGCTCTCAAAGAAGGTATGTGCCTCGACCCACGTATATGCCGAGCCGCCAAAACTTTAATAACGCCTTCCGATTATTCCAGGAAGTCCGAGGAGCAGGCGACGTGCAGGCGCACGCTCTGTGAATTCACCATTCTATGTCCTTGCCTCTTTCTCCGAAAATATCGATTAGAATCGATTCCGCGAAAGCACGGAGACGTTTCCGTGACGTTTCTCCATCGGCCGTATAGGCGCGTCACTGGATCTCTGCTGCCTGTCTAATTATGTAATGAGCTGAGCCAGTGTCCTCGTAACGGCACATCGCAACTTCCGCCTACGTATTCGCCTGTTGCGTAAATCAAATTGACGCTTTTTCTCTGCCGTGTATTGGACAGAGGGACGACGAGATTCCATTGGTCCCTTTGCTATCGCTTACAACGATTGATGTCAGGGACGCGCGATGACGAATGTGGAAAATGCGTCAATCGAGATTGGACGCTTGGATCAAGAGTTACCCAACGGCCTACGACAATTAGGATTCTACAAAATGTTCATCAAATGAAAATAAAGCGACTCGTTCTCTTGTAAATCTCATAATACGTTAAAGCAGGCACGTGCTTCGGCTACAACGGTACTCCTACCTCTCTACCGAACCTAGAAGGAACATAGTTGGGTCTCCGAGTTGGACTATAAAAGGGTGAAGAGAGGATTCCCCTTTTCGGGCTCAATAGCTACCTCTAATGGATTCATTAGTAAGGAAGTCGGTCGGATTCGTCTCTGGAACCTTTCAAGGCTGCGCTCACCGTTTCCATGCAAATTGTATATCAGGCTGTCGACGCGCCATATCTTATCAGTAGGTTCTTTGGAAAGCTATCGAGAGATGCGCAAGAGGCCGTCGCACCAAGCTGACCGCGTGTTACAGCTTTATCGGCTCATTACTGCAGACGCGATTAATAGTCGTCACTACAATGGACTCTTCGTAGTTCTTTTTTCTTATAACTTTTAACTCGACACATGTGAAGCTTAAATATGTACGTACGACGTGTGGCAATCGAATTAAAAGTAAAAAAATAATGTACATCGTTATCTCGACAACTATTAAAAATTCGATAACATATTAAAACATGTTAGCAAGTGTTTCTTACGCAGAACTTTAACAACTGTCAGCAATGGCACAGATTGAACGTAGCTGATTGCAAATGAAATTCTTTTTCTTTTTTAATGCATCTTTATATTGGAAAATTTAAGTATCGCTAGAGAAGACTTATCGTAAGTAATCCCATAATGGTGGGTCGACCAGGCAATAAACTTTCATCTTATCTGAAGAGACTGTTATCAGCGTTAAAAAACAGCCTACGTTCTCGAGTCTCAATAGTTTCCACTCATCGATTCTACACGAATGAAAAAAATTAGTCACGGATGATTATGTAAACTCCTCTTAAAGTTTTACTCTCTTGTGAATATACCTTTCGAAGCAGTCCTGAGAAATCTATAGATGACAAACGATGGACATGATCGTGTAATACACGCAACTCGTTAATCGAAATAAAGAAAAAGAAGAGTAGGAAATTTTACGAAATAATTAGTCACGTTGTCCATCGCAAGACAAAAACCAACTCTTCAATTGAAAGAGTTACGTGGGCGCGTGAACGTCTTGATAACGACATGAGTCGCATTCAAGTTCAGATACGAAGCAATCGGTGTCGCTAGTATCGTCTCTCTCTCTCTCTCTTTCTTTTTTTTTTAACAATTCAAATAAGCAGGAGCTTTTACCTCAATTATTCACAGATAATATAAAAGTTATAGCTTCGAGAGATAAAAAGTAAATTCTCAAAGCTTTCGAGCTTCAAAGTTTGAGTGATGATGCGTGACTATAAAGACAGAGAGAGAGAGAGAGAGAATCTTGTCATTCATGTTATTAATCGAGAAAGTGGCTAATTTTGCTAGGAGACCGACCACGTGAGTGTACTTCCTCGTGTCACTTTATTGGTTGATGATCTTTCGTAAGCTATCAGCGGAGCCACACTACATGGGAGCGTGTTCCGTCTATCTTGGAATTAGCTATCCTCGAGATTTGCTTGATATAATCGAACGATCGATCGATTAAGCCTAAACGCACGATTGATCTTTCGGCTCCGGAATGGCAACTGACCTCGTTCATGTGGAAATTTATCACAGGCTAAACGACGAGCTCTCTAGGTCCAAAGGTATTAATATTAGCGAACATCAAACAATCGGCGACAAGTAAGATGGCAATTGACGTTAAGAGGATTCGCGAAGTGACATTGAGTTATCTATGAGTAGTGCAGTAAAATAGTATTTTGTCCTTACATTGCCGTTATCGTGTGTTTATATTTCTTTACCTGATGATGTAAGTAAATGGTATTCATGTAAGTAGTGCGTGACTGGAATACGCGATAACTGCTAACCGTATCTGCTGGTGCGAGAGTATGGTGCCCTGAGTTAGGAAAGACACTCGAGAACAGAGTCCATGGCGACTGTAGGTCACAGGGTATGATCCGTGAGCACACGCTTCTATCTCTCGTTCCAGATATACAGGGCTGGCACAGATTAAACGATATCAACATTCGAATGCAGAAAACAAGAGTGTCTTATCGACGATGGAAAATGTCGACCAAATGTGAAGAGCGTAATCGGCAGATCGAGTCACGCCACCAGCACGACACCAGATCTCCTCTAGGTCTCGCTTGTAGGTGAATTATCTAGTGCACGCGTCTTGCGTAAGGATCATCAGGATCCAGGAAGCATAGTGCGTGTTACGCGAAGTGAGTGTGTGTGCGTGTATGTGTGTGTGTGTGTGTTTGTGGGTGCGTCAATGCTAGCTAATCCTAGTGGATCTTTTATCGTTTCGACTGGGAGAAAGCTCGTAACTTTCTCCTTCGGGCGAAGGAGCAGCGCCGGCGGCAACGGCTCTATATCGCCCGGAGGGACCAACGATGCTGGGCGGCTACATACCGTGTGTAACGTGGAGAGGGTGGAATCGTAGAGCTCGCCCTTCCCTTTCGCTCTCGCTTAGCGTCCGCTTTCTCTTTCGCTTTCACTTTCGATCGACGCGAGGGCTGCTAACGCCGCCGGGGCTATCGACCAGGGTGGCCCCGTGCTTTCGTTCGTATGCGCATGCGCATCGAGGCACTTTGTCTATCCCTCTCGACCTATCGGCGCGCAACATCCTTGAACCTGGCAGGCGAGAGATGGTTGAATGGAGCATGGCGAACGGGCGAGGCATCTGCGGCGGGTTATTCGTCAGCTGACTCACCTGAAGGTTGTTTCCGACGACCCTGACCTTCGTCATCGGCATCCAGGAGACTTCAATCTGCCCTGCTTCTCCTTTCATGTCAAATACTTTAACCACAATTCTCTGCCCGATCATCTACGCGAGGCATCGGTTATCGGTTAACTCCCCAAAGATAAAAGCGTCCAGATCTTAGGGCACGTTTTCGCAGGAATCTCTCGATAATCTAGTTTTTTTTTTTTTCTTTCGATAATGGTATTCATAACTTTGGGAATTGCATGCCGGGACGCAAGCTGTTGAAGAAAATCGACGTAGGACGTGAATGAGAACGCAGGAGAGCAGCAAAATAGACGCCGACTTGTGAATGAGCCTAATCGAATGAACTTTGGGTAAAAATCAAAATACAAAAGCAATGCACGTAATTGCATGTTTACAGACTCCACGTGCAAGCGACTGTTACGCTCGTGTCTACTACTACTTCGTAATTCTGCAAGTGATTAATGAGATCGGAAGTGCGCGTGGGTAGCGAAAAGGGTGCACAGGCATCCAAGAAAGACGCTGACTGATTGCTCTCCAGCCCTGGCCGACCCCTGCGCCTCCTCGGTCTCCCTAACTCCTGTCTGGCTGATGACTGGCACAGCTTTGTATGGTTAAACTGACCTAAGTCAATGAACGAATCTGTTTCCCTCGTGAAATTTCCAAAGTCAAAGGAATTCAAGTTCCTCCCTGGCCCATTGTGCTCCAGAGTGTTTTTGCAAGTGGGTAGCCTCCGAGGAGCAATCGATCCCACGACACGAGGGAAGGACTAATCTTCGATACTCGGCTAGACGAGTTGAACACAAAATTCGGAAGCGACACAAAACGCATGCAATTGCAAAGGCCGAATCACGAAATGGTCTACGGATTACTGGAATCAACTTAGGTCTTCCCGTAAGCGCGCATTCGTCCTTTCCTCGTTCTACTAGTGTACTATATGTAAAAGTGTATGACGTAGGTCAGTACACTCAGTTGAGAGAAATGTGGCAATGACTTCCAAGCGCAAAAGTAAAATTGTCTCAAGAGAATACAAAAAATTTGCTGCTACAGTAAAATCGCACTAAAACAATTTCCGTCAACTTCATGGCAAACGCGACCATCCTGAATGTGGGTAAGAGCGACAAACACAACCACATTCGATTATTCTCGAGGTTCTCGTTTCCCTTCAGACTCCCTACTGGGACCTGGTCTTCTTCGCACTGTTCTAGTTATTGAGCTAGGCGCTTCGCAGGGTTGCCAATCGATCTCGAAACGCCGGAATACGATGGGACAGACAAACATCGACTTCCCTCCAAATAAGATACTCGAATAAAACAATTTCACCCGGACTTCGCAATGCGACCGAGTGAGGCGGAAGAAAGTGCCCGAAATTCGTGTCTCCGGCGCCTGACCAAGAAGATGCTTAACTTTCTCGAGGCACTGTACGCACCTCACGTGCTCACGGCAACCAGCTTGAATAACGAATGTGAGCTTTCACAGGGCGATATCGCGTAACGAGGTGAACGAACTGCAGATAACGTCAAACTTTGACATTGCGTAATAGTTTCAACGTACAGGCAGTCATGAAATACGATAATTATTCACCACTATTTGCCGAAACGTTTAAGACAAATATTTCCAAGCTACGGGTAGGAAGAAAACAGACGTTCAAACGTCAAGATCAGCATCTGGTAAATGGGAACTATCGTTTAATTCTTCATTTGACTAGGAAAATCGAGTTTTCCAGTTTCTTCGTAAATTTGAGTGTCCACACGAGCGGAGATGACGGTCGCGCTGACAAAAAAAGGAAGAAGAGTGCGAAGAACCGATAATATGAAGCTTTCCTGCTTCCGAGGAAAAGAGGCGAAGGACACTTCGATTTGTGGACGAAGAGACGAGATACATACAACGATGGAATTATATCGAATCGATAGACGGAGAAACGTATTTAATTAATGAGAATAATGGGGACGACATGTCGGTTCCGTCTGCAAATGAGTCGTTACAATTGCTCTCGTAGAACAAGGATCTGATTGCGTAAGTCGCTACGAATTTAATGGGTCGATTGCCTCGACAATTCATTATCCATAACTATATTATTCGCGTAGACCTCCCTCCTTCCGGGATCGAATGGCTTTTTCAATATAGAATGGTGGTAACTCGATTGACTCGCTTCAGCATCTCGCTGTTATCTTTTAACATAATTCGTATCAGGCCCAACCTCCTCACCTGGTCACCAAATTCTCCTTCACACATTTCTGGAGGAGTTGTTATCGACTGATAGAGCCAGACTTTTCACGCACGACTGCCGCTTCCTTTTGACAGCGAGTCTCATCGAAATTGGAGCAACTTCGGCCACCGCGATTTACCGCGGATCTACATATATTTAATATCTACATTTACTGTCAAACCAAAAAATCTTTACTGATCACTCCCCTCGCCGATCAACATCTATTACCACCGTCACTATCGTCACCAATGACTTATATTAGCAGATAATGATCACGAGCAGCATCAATGACAGCATCAACACTTCCGGCACTTATCACCAGATACTCTATTTACAAAAGGAAAGTCTTCGTCCCGTGCTCCTACGAGTACTTCCTCTATGTATCAGGAAAGTCAACATAGACTTTCCTCGTAGGAAAATCGAGCCGCTGTCGGTCACAAGGACGTATTTCGTCGCGATCTTCACTGTCAATCCAAGCGTCTACATCGTCGCGCGCGCGCTTCCTCCTGGTGCCAAAGCGATAGTGGATGAGGGTCGGAGCTTTCGGGGAGCTTTTTGTCGTAATAGAGAGAGAGAGGGGGGGGGAAGAGAACGAGAATGAAAGAAGGGATAGAGAAAGATAAAATAAGAATGCGAGAAGAGGGACGCCCAGGCGGTAACTATGCGATGCCAGACGCGCCGTGGTTGGTGGCTCGACTGAAAGGGAGAGTGTGCGAGTCACTCCGTTTTGGAGCTGCCAGAGGGGAGGAGAAAGGGGGGGGGGGAGAGAGAGAGAGAGAGAGAGAGAGAGAGAGAGAGAGAGAGAGACGAGAAAAGAGTGAAGACCAAGAGGGAAGAGAGGAAAGGTAAGGCAGGTTCTTCGGGGGGGGGGGGGGGGGATCGCGTGGCTGTGGGTCGAAAGCACCCCAACGAAGGTCTACCAACACACCCGTAACTTTGTAATCCAGTAGTGGGGGGGGGGGGGGGGAGGGTGGTCCGATTCGAGGGAGGAAATTGTATGAAGGCAGCGAAGCTGTTCGATGCTCTCTACCGGGTGCTCCTGTCGAAACGACTATCTTGCTCTCTCTGGCCTTCCACGACAATTCTCTCAGCAACTTCCGCTACTCCTTTCGTCCGCGATTCCCCTACATAATACTAAAACATAATTTTGACTGATTGGCTCGTTAATACTTTCCCCCACGTTCCTTCGACTCTTCGATTTGCACGACCAACTAGGAGCCTCTACCACCTATAGTGGTTCTGAGCACGGGTACCGAGAAAGGGTGCGAAGGAGTCAAAATTCCCTGGAGATGCTGCGGGGTCATTCGGGCAGCCGATAAGGTAAAGGAATAAAATAGAGACGAAGAAAGAACGATCTCCCAAAGAGGAAGCTATTGCTCCGAAAGAACGAGTGGACGTTCAGGTCTTAGCTGTACGTACAGGCAACGGGTCTTCGTCCGGTATAACAATGACGAGGAGAACTTAGCCAGTTTCTCGAGGGAATCCAGGAATCATAGGGCCTAGGAGAGGGACGGCGTTTCGAATGAAATCCTATCTACATTCGTTTGATCCGGAATTGAAAACGATCTCCGGAAATTGTATCTGCTAGCTTCCTGGAATGAATTTCCGCGCAAGGCAAATCAAACGATTCGAATTTTTAAACCTGCCGCCCGTCAAAATTCAATGGCCCGAATAAAACTAATCGTCCACACTCTTGACGTTCCTTGGATGTAACGAGAAACTCTATTTTCGAAATCTAAAATTTTTCAAATTTCTCGCACCACTGAATGTCCCACTTGACTCCCCCACGTCGTACGCACGAAATCCGATTGTTATTTAATATGCAGTTAATCTCTGACTTCCTCTGGACAGAGGAGAGAGCTCCCGCTGCAGCGTCGGGACGCCTTCATTCTGTCAATTGTTATAATTTTCCGCTCTCCTCCTCGTCTCTGCGTCTTTTAAATTTAAATTTATAACCCCGGAGCCCTTCGCGTCCCTCGATTTTTTGCTCTGCCGACGAGTCTCGATTCGCTTTCCTTCCTCTTCCACGGGTCAACTCGCTTCCACCTCCTGACTGACCTCGCTAATACGATAAGTTCCAAACACCAAAAGCATAAAACTTCGAGCCGAAGTAATCCTCAAGTAGCGAAGGACCACTTGCCTGTGTCTCTAGATATGATTTCTCTTCCACTGGGATTAGGACTTCCTGTAGATTTTGTTGCTGTTCGATGCTCGACAACGGTTTTTCGACTGAACCCCGAGTGCATAACAGGTCGCCTATATGGTGGAAACTCTCGCTCCGCATTGGTCGTTCAGGGCGCACACCCATAGCTTGACGCAATCCTTCGCATTTCATCGTAACCGTGGTGCAATATAATAGCAATCTTGGACTGCGTCATCTCAGTGGAGATTTACGTCATTAAATCCTGAGGACTGTCTCCTGCGAATTATTAGTCAGATCGAAAAGAATCTTCCCATTAGCTCGAGAGTTCCCTTATACCAGACGTCGGCAAATTTTGCAGATCAGCTGGGAATGCTAACAGCCGTACGTTGGCAGCATTCAGCATTCTTCGTTCGCATGCGAGCGACGATCGTTTGCGAGGCCTTTTACGACGGGACGGTCGTCGCGCGTTTGTTGCTCGCGACTGCCTAATGCAAGTGTGTCAGGGAACAGCAAGGAATATTCAGAGAAGTCTTGTCTCAATTTATTCCGCGCGTCGCCTTCGAATTAAAACGCATTAGGGCTCGTTTCGAGAGTCGGGCTTGCACTTGAAGATGACGACAATCGCGAGTCACCCATTCGCGTTCTCAAGATACATTGTTGCTACGGTTTGAACACCGAAAAAATGCTAATAAAAATGAAGTTAAACCTAGAATGGATTAAAATCATCGGCAGGAAGAATAACGTTATGACGATTCTTGTAAATTTCCCAATGAAATGACTCTGATCGTTGACGCTACAATCGGACATCCAAACGATCGACTGGCTAGACAGTCAGCCGGTCGACTTACAATTAGTATTAAATTGGAAATTCGAGGCACTTGCTTACCGTGAAACTTTGCCTTGAGAAACAAATCGGCTTCTTGAGAATCCACTAAACTTCTGTCACTTTTTTAATTTTACGTAGTAATCCAAATTCCACCTACCTTTATGCAGACCTCCTTGTTTTGTCCTCGCGAAGACATGCCGGGGAACCTAAGTGGGACGCGACGCCGATAGGCTTATTGCCTAAACGAGACTCCCATTAGACGTGAATTTGATTAAATTGAGAACTACGTTTGGGCGCGACGATCGCAACGTAAGGGAAAACGAATCTCTAAAGAAAGTAGCTGACGTTGCATTGCAAATAGGGAGCCAGTATTCAATGTCTTTTTCTACCGCGTGTACAGTTGAAAGACTCTAAAAAGCAAATGGGTTGAGAGCCGTATTGGCGCAAAATCTAAATGAAAAATCATTGCGCGGACTCTACTTTATTAGCCTGCGTGTCGAAGAGTAAATATAGACTAACGTGTCCAACGATGTCTTTCGTATCTTGAGATAACGGCCGGGTATGATCAGCTGTTACAGTTCCGTCCACATCGAACCCATCACCAATACCACAAGACATCTCCCATAAATAATCGTCAAAAGAAAGAGACAGGTAATCAGGCAAAGCAACACGCGCGACTTCCAGCCCGGCAACCACGTTAAAAGGAAGGTCGTTTCCATTGCAAAGCACGTGTCGCCACTCCGGAAAGATGGCTGGGAGCTGCGTGGCTACATACGAATATTAAGATTATCCTACCTTAGGATGTAGTTGACGCAGACGATGGAGAGAGGTTTTTGTTGTTTCGAGCAATGGATGAGGGTTGCCTGCGTAACGACCCAGGCGAAACCACCCTTTTTACCCAAGAAGCGATACGCTACCGTCTCGCATTGGCCTTTGCTGAACACTGGAAAAAAAGAAAGTGAGTTAACCATGGATCCAAATATTGCAAAGGATATCCTTGCAAATTTCTGGGTTATCAAACTTATAGTGATGTAAAAACTGAAGTACAAATTTTAGATACGGGACGAATCATTGATTGATTATTTTACACGGTCTATATAAGATCCTGCACAGGTACTTACCAGACTTTAAATTTGGTTCTATATGAATATCAAAGGGAACGAAAGATCTCTACAGTTTGTTTTTGTTACTTTGTAAGTGTTCAATATCAACAATAATTTGTCAAGGTGTATTAATAAGATGAATATCTACTGAAAACGCGTTTAACGACAGAACTCGGTAGCTCTGTCTTGTTTGTCGCCCATCACGACGGGATGGGATCGATAAAAATTAATCGTCTCCCATCGCACAAGAGGCAGCACACAAATCTGATTTTCTAGCTCGTCTCTTCATTAGAAAGGATCGTAAATTCGTGATGGGCAACGAGACTCGTGATTGTATGGTGGCTGACGGATTAGCTTTTAGGCCAGGGGTTGTTCGTCTGATGTCCGCGAGGGGTAAGTTTTATGCGCTCAGGCGAATCTGACAGCAATTTCGAGACGTCGAAGTGCCGGAAAAGTGAACGGCGCCGCTGTGGCCACGGGCAGAAATATGATTAAAAAAAAAAAAAATCTTAAGCCCCTAGCAGCTATTGAAGCGTCAACGACTTCCTTCATGTCCTTTTCTTCATTCCCTCTTTCCTTCACCAAGAAATACTGCGCGCTCTGCAAAGTAGGCGGATACCAGTCGTAAAACTTTCCCGAAAAAACTTTACCTATTCTCTTATTTTTCATGGAAGCCTAGTGACATCCGTTGCGACCGTTATTTTCGAGAATTTTGAAAGAAACATAATTTTATATAACAATAAGACATGCGCCCGATTCAACTTCTTAGTAGATTATCCGCATATTGACATAAATATCGAATTGCAAAATATTTATATTCGGCTGTCTCTTTGTTCCGCCAATCACGCTTCTAATGATAGCGGTAATGATCGATTCATCAATATCATCCATTTGTATGCAAAATAAATGATAGTCCAGTTGCATATAAAAAAAGGAACAAAGCAACTGAGAAATGTGTAACGAGATTGTACCAAAATACGAAAATTGCTTTTTTCTTACGAGTCATCTAGTTGCTGGTGAAAGCGAAACGAAGTGAGAGTTCGCCCCGTGGGAGATTGAGTAAAGGAGGAGGAGGAGGAGGAGGAAGAGGGAAGAAGATAGTGGTGGAGGAATAGAAGCTGTAGTAGTAGTCATAGCAGTAGTATTGGATCAGTCGTAGAAGAAGAGTAGTACTGAAAGCAGCTAGGGGATGGTACCGACGTAAAGATGATAAGGGCCACCAGCTCTCGAGAGAATCATGAAAAAGGAAGTCGACAAAGATGGCTCCAGGAAAAAATATCACGCGCACCAGAAAACTACACGAAGGGATAAGAGTCTATCCTATCGACCAGTGATCAACGCTATCACCCTCAACTACGGCCAACTTTTTTTTTTTAAAAAAAAGAAACTGACTTTTCTTAAATATTAACATCCGCGAAGAAATTTGCTCAAATGGGTGCTCTTTAATAAGAATTATATCCAAAGCACTGACCAGGATCCTAGCTAAGGAAAGAGAGGTAAAGAAACATCTTGGTCAAGGCAACAAAAATAAAACAAGGTTATTCATTATTTTACTAGTGAAAGTAAGGTTGTGCTTTTGTTACCGTGTTTCTATTAATCGAGAACGATAAAACTAAAACCCGCTAAATTGTTACGAGAAAAGAATAATGTAATGCGACTTACATAAAACTGCAACTAAAATTGGCTTCAGCCCGATGGCCGACGGGTGCTTATAAATATTGACGGTGTCACAGAACTGATACTAGCCAAAAACCAACATGTTCTTATATAACACGAATGTGTACATTTATTCTTGCTATTATAATTCACAACCAACTCTTAGGATGGCTGACAGTCCTTTTGCTCTATTTCTGTTCACTAGTAAAACACGTTTTTTTTAAATTCTAATTTCCTATGACACTCGATGTAAAACAGTCCCTCCGACCATATATTTAACCAATGAATCGAATATGTTCGATTGGATGTAAATACATGCGAACATTCTAGTGAAGGAAAGTGATACGTGCAATAGTAAACAGGTTAAAGAACCCGCACACGAGTATGAATGGTTGCAAGATGGCAGGGGCAAAATATCTAGAATCAAATAATGAGAGACCCGGGCAATTGCGGTGACCGTTAAGTGCATATCGCAACAGTAATCCAGAAACACGAAGGCAGAGAGTGGATATGGCAGCTAATGAGAACGGAAGATCAAAGGGGAAAGAAAAAAGGAAAAGGCTACGAGAAGTTTTTATCATAATACGGTATCCTCTGGATAAAGAGCAATAGAGTTTACGAAGTCCTGCAGAGAAGGGAGGTGAAGGTGAAGATCAGTGAGATCTTGAGCCGTGGACTTAAGCGTAGAAATTGCTTATCCAGAGAGTCGTCTTCCGCAGAGACAATTACTAAGATAAGATGAAAAGAGGAAAAAGGATAGATCCGTCGTTATGAGCCAGCTCTGCCGTATCTAGTAAATACTACTTTTCTGAATTGAAGAACTCGTAACGATGTAGTGTAGCCCAGACTATTTTTAATTTCAGTATGAAAATTCTCAAGTGACCTCAATATTCTTTTGGCTGCAACGGATCGTTTTGAAGGTTCATATCACATCCGTTATACTTACAAGATTTGAAGGACTTGTCGAGTGCTGAATTGTCAAGAGCGTGATGAAAATCAAAGATCGACTGGCCGACGAGTTCGCTACTGTCCCAACCCAAGTATTCGGCCAATCTATAAGGAGAAGCAACCAATTTATACAGTTTATCAGCATGTAAGTATATTAACGCTTTGTAAGATATTGTACAGACGATACTCACTTATCATCAGCATATGTAAATTTCATATTGAGACTGTGTTTTGATAAGAAAGTATGGCGGCCTAGAGGAACTTCGATATTACTGGGATGTGGTATTGGACAGCCAACAACAACAAGACAAGCGCCGGATTCTCTTTCAACGTCATCTTCGTTCTCTTCATCATCATTTGGCACCTTGTTTGAATTGGAATCACGAGTCATCATGAGATGACCAGTACAGTGAATGACCTAAAACAAATAATGTAAAATTAGTAAATAAATAAAGAAATAAAATAAATCACACATGGAGAGGAGAGAAATACGCGATAATCGCATTGCGGACTTTTAATTCTTATGTACTGGTTTGAAAAAGAGAGACACGGCATTTGCATCGCTCCCATATCTTCGGAAATTTACAATTCTCCCGTAGGATTACTCGCGTACCTTGTAGGAAGCGCTCTTCAGATTGACCTTCCTGCCTTTGTTGGTAAGGGTGCATTTTAATCGCAGAAAGAAATTGCACGGATGTTTCTCATTGTTCTCAAGAGGCTTCACTGAGAGACATTCGCGCAATTCCTCATGGTCACAAGGGTGGCTGTATTCGTAGACGCTCTGACCCATCATGTCCATCTGAAATTAAAGAGAACCCATGATGCTCCCATTACACGTTTCAAAAACATTAGACGCTAATAGGTCGTAAAACGGAAGAAAGACTCGTATGATCGACCTGAGACACTCCGAGGTAATCGCTGACGTTCTCCGACAGATAGACCATGTCCCCGTTGCTGGAGAGAACCAACATGAATCCGTCTAGAGCCTTGAGAAAGAATTCGTCCATCTCCGCAGTGGGCTCTGACTTGGCCAAAGGTTCTGGAACTGTAACGAAACAAAGAGCACAATGAATATTGAGGTGCTGAACTTCCCAGCCTCATGACCTCTTGATCCTTTTGCAGGACGTAACCACTTAATCTTCAGGTCAGAAGGTGCATTTAGTATAATGAAATTCATGAATATACGTACTGGCATTGACAACGGCTCGGACCTTCAAATAAGCAATGGCCAAACGCATGATGCTGGCTTTATCAAGGTGGTTGGCCTGATCCGGCGAGACCGGAAGCTCAGCGGCCAGTTCTGTAAATATATCGGTTTCCCGGCTGCGTCGACATCGTGCAGCGTCACGGGACTTTTCCTTTCTCTTCTCGTTACTCCTGAAAAAATATAAAACGCTAATTAATCCATTAATCTTCGATTAGCACAGCTTATCATAAAATATACATATGTAACGGTACAAATAGGAATTTTTGAAGCAGCGAGTCTGCACGTTCACGATTATATTTTTTTTGTCTTAGTTTACTTGAAAGCAGATAGAGACGTTGATACATTTGATAAGTTAGCAGATAAGTCAGCAAATAAATTGTACAGATGATATCTTCATCGGAGCAGCTGATGTGTGTTCATCATGATATGACGTAACGCCACGATAGTTACTGACTAACCGCATCCAACAAAGTGGCTAACTAGTCGTCTGCAAGATAAGATTGTATATGGAGTTGAGTTCGCAAATTTTTTATTACTCCATCTACAGATTCGAAAAGATTTGCCAATGAATTATTGAGTCTAGAAGGATCTATCATTCCAAGCATCACGAATCTCACTATACTAAGAATAAGATATGATAAATATTTTAAAAAATGTTAATCCATTTAACTGCGATTTCAAGTGTCGAACATTATACGCTGTTTACTGAAGTATTATTTGTATTCAAGTAAGAAAATATTAATATTATACAATTTTTCGAATAATTTAAACTATATACATTTTCTAAGTGTGTTTTTAGCATTTTCAAATGAACTTCGTTTCAAAGGGATAGCACGTACGATACCTCAAATCTTATGTGCTGAGTAAATTAAAGCAAGCAGCAACTTTTGCTGCTGGAATCAACAATTATTTCCATGATTTACATATAGTCTAATAGAATATTATCTTGATTAATTATCCTTGCACAAATTTCATAAGATCCTTGCGTAATATAGACACGTGCGCAATGCTCGACAATCATCAAGTACGTTCGCATGTTGGCAGATTTCGAATGTAGATGCAGGTACAAGACGAGTTCAAGTTGAACGACGAACTGAACGTCGTTCGAACAGCAACCCGAACAAACAATGAGCGACTTTATAATATTTAGGGAAGAAAAGTGGTGCTTTCCCTTCGCGCACTCGAATGAAATATTAAGTAACCGAAAACGACTGCGAAACCGCATAAAAATCCCAGTGAAGTATTAAGAAGAACCAAAGCCTCACAAGAAGAATCCAAGTGTTGTCTGCTGAACAAATGTTTCGAAAGAGAATGCAGTAGTGACCGCCAAAGGTAATTAAATATTAGAGCCTATGCACCGTAGTCTCGAGAGTGATCACCGATCACTCTGCCAGAGCAGGAGAAGAAAACGGAAATTAGCAAAAAAGAAATTTGAGAGCACGTGGACGGTTTTTGCAAAAGAGTCGGTGATCCGTGCAGTAAGTGCAGGAGAATTCAAGGTTGCGGGGACAATAGCCGCAACGGCAAGTGGGGGGGATTGAATTTGCAAACTGATCGCTCGACTAGGCCCGCAATTACCAGGCGACCCAGATTCTTTGGCGAATTGGCAGCCGTGAAACTGCCTTCGTCGCACACGCTTGGCCACCCGAAGGAAGAAGAACGCACACGCGCATGCGCGATCAGTCTTTGATCACGAAGACCACTTACAGGTATTGTTCAAGATGCTGCCGGTGCTCTGCCGGGGTGAGGTAGCCGAGTTCCTCGCCGTAGTAAAAAAGCATGTCGGAACTTTCGGCGGTGCAAGGAAGTGGAGCGAAGAGGTCGACAGGCGTCGTGTACAGGGGACAGCTGGACGCCGGACATCGGAGCCACTGATCGGTGTCGCAGAATCTTGGGTACACAAGACTCTCATGATGAATCTGTCCGTATATCGAGTGGTCCACGGTGGCCCTGGTGTTGTGCTGGTTGGGTTCGACGAACTGGAAATCTCGCGTATCGATTGCAGCCTGTTCTTGCGCAAAATATCCTTGTCCCGTATCCGGATAGCTAAAATTTTCAGGGACGTCCTGAACCGGATAGAAATCCTGACGCACGTGCCAATTTTCTTGAAAATTTTCCTGACAGCGTATTTCTGTATTCGGAATCATCACGTTCCGTAGTATTGGTTCAATTTCCGGTTGATAATATACTCCCTCGAAAGAGGGAACAACCGGGTTTCGATCAAGCAATCGATCGATTTCCACATCCATGCTAAAGTGATGATTCTCCTGAATGGTTTCATCATGATTTTCATCTTTTTTCTTGCGCTCTCTGAATATCATTTTCGGCTTGACCCTAGAGTCGCGGTCTCCATCGAAGACCCGACCCAGATCTTCCACGTCGATGGCTCCGCAGATTTGACCAGCAGACAGGGTGCGTCTGCTGCAGAGCCCCGAGACGATATCAGAACAGGGACGCATCGTCGCACCACGTGCCCTCGTTTCCAGATATTCGGATGAGAGCGATTCTTCTGGGAAGATGGAGTCGTTGCCCTTCGGGAACTCTTTCTCCTTGTCACTCGAATTCGCAGCCACGGTCCGGTCGTAACAAATATTCATGTCTCTTCTAACTGATTGCCGTGTGACGTGTTTGACGAAACAAATTTGGGACAAAGAGAGAGGGGGGGGGGGATGGGAGAGAGCGAGAAGTAGATCAGAGTTGAGCGCGTTTACACAGACGGAGGAAAATGAGCGAGGCACCGCCTCAGTCTTAGTAGTCAGATCCAGTGAGGCTTCTTGCCCCGACTTACGTCTACAGTGAGTTTAAATATGGTAAATAATATCAATGGTTCGCCAAAAATTGGCAATGGCGGCGCCTCCCTCTCAGGGCCCTCCTCTCACGCACTCAGTCTTCCGGCTTGAAGCGCGCTATCGCATCGACGCGTCTTCAGGATGGACGTCGATGGACCAAAGAGACCAGTTTCCTCTTGAGTTTCAGTAGTCAGGCTGATCTTCTTGCTCTCACAAAACTCAACGCGCTGTCCAACATTCGCCGTCGACCACTCACCCCGGCACTTGCGCGGACGGACTGCTCGATACTATCACTTCCTACAGAAGCTCTCAAGTTCGATCTGAATACGTATCGATCTTTGCTATCATCGATTGATAACGATATCAAGCCAATGTCGCACAAGCATCCTTATTCCTATCCACGAATCTAACTTTATATCCAATTAAAACCTGAAGAAACATTTTTATCTTGTACGGCAATATCACATTTTGACAGGTTTAATTTATAAAAGTTATCTTTGAAAAATTTGCCTCAATGACACCAATGATTTTTACATCAATGAAAATATCAATGTGGCACGGATTGTCCGATTACGTAATCACCTTTAACTGCAGCACCGACTTGCCACTTTTCGACACAAACTTGGCGCTGCGGTGATCTCCCGTAACAGTGCAAATTTCTTTTCTTATAATTTCGTATTTTGACCTAATTGGAGGTCCTTACTGTTAAACGACTGTTCAAATTGGTTATATGCGTTATAGAGTCGCCTCGTAATGATTACGCAAATTTAGTAAAAATAGGGAGCATCACGTGTCGGCAATATTATCCCTGGCATCAAGTGTTTGGAACACTAAAGACTTTTGTCAAATATATTCGATGAAACTTTATTGGGGCTCGATCAAAACTAACGACTCTCATCGATAAACTCTTTCAACTAATCCTGAGTGTCCGCAGTTGTCACAAACATCTGTAAAGTCGCATAAAAATTTGCAGCGGAACCCGGTAATATATCCGTGTACCGTAACTCCGCGAGTACTCCATGATTAGACGATTATGTATGGTACGGGATTGTGTTGCACGTGTGCACGCGGTTTTAGACTCGATCATTCTAAAACGAAGAATCTAACATAGGCAATGAACGAATAAGGAAGCAAGTAGGAACCAGACAGAGACAGGCTTAAGGACGAAGAGAGTCGTCAGCCTCATAAATATAGTCAACTAAGAAATATATATATAGTTAGTGTATCGACGGCTGCAAATCATTCGAAGTAATTTCATTCGATCAGCCTTCATTGAGCGCCTCCTATTCCGATATAACGCAAGTCTTCGCATCCTAGAGTATATGCTGTAGAGAATGCAATAATTAGGCAGCATTAATAAATGGTGAATCAAGATAGAGCAGAAACTAAAATTGTTTTGTGTCCCAGAATTAAGATGTTTTTCGAAGATATTGCATAGCCAACTGTATTACTGTACCATCGAACAGGCGTCTCGACGCTTGCTTTAAAATAAGGACATGTTACGGAGCCCCGCGACCTAGGCGTGATTCTCTAGCATTGGATATTAAGACGATGACGCAAATAAAACGAAAATCTCTCGAAAACAATAAAGACACTAGCAAGCCACACGTGGCACAAGGTATGCATATGCATGGTTTAGAACTGACATTTTTTTTTTGCGATTTCAGTGTATATTTCCATGATTTTATGGATCCGTTAAAAAAGCAGACATTGAACTCATCGACTATATGTAGATCAGCTTCGGATATGTAATCTAAAGGTTGCGACGAGCGCGAAAAAAGTTAATTATGAAATTCTCAAAAAAAATAAAAAACATGTGTCTGTCGTTTCGAGATCGTAGCTCGAGACTACGTGAAAAGTCCGAAGACAAAGATAGAGAAGGAAACGGCGATACGAAAATGTCATTAATATTCTTGACGAAGTCGACACAGCTAATATGTGAGAATAAAGAAAACAACGACTCCCAGTGCCTCCGCACCAATGTGACTGTATAATATATATATATATATATATTCAATGTGAACTAATTTTTCGAGATTTCGTGGAAATCCGAAAGAATGCAAGCTACTCAGCACGTATGCCAACTACGTCTTCTCTTAATAGCATCTCAATAATTATCTCAGTCAGTTCCACTCCTCCTCCCACTGCTTCATCCCTACTTGGCATCTCATCCTGAATTTCTATTTTGTCCCGCGACAAGTTTATATTCCCCAGCAAGACGAGTCCATGGAGTCTTGGGCTCTGCAATGGCCGCCAGGCTAATTTCGTCTCACATCCCTCCTACCATGACGATACGCGCCATGATGTTCTCCGTAGCTAAAGACGATGGGAGATTCCAGAGGAATCCCACATCATTTTATGGGTCGCTAACCAGAGTGATTTGATTCATCCGAGAAGAGGTCGAAGCATCCCGGTTGGAAAAATAATAGCGATTCTCGAAAGTCGAGTCGATCACCGGGAGAGCGCGTGACAACACGTCGCCCTTTGAAGAAAAACTTGCTTTTCGTATTTCAACTTCGGCTGAACTTTGTACGTACTTATCATTTTTCTCTCGCTGGCGGCGCTTCTTGGGCGCCTCGTGCGATTCTTAATCGCAGTACGAAGATCGTGCCGAAGCTTCGAGACGTAGGGGGCGACAAAGGACATACGACCACGTGACCAATCTGGTTACAGCGTGTGATTTCCTCGATGGAATCTCCAGGACAGAATGGATCCTGGGGATCTACTTCCGCGGATGAGCCACGGTTGGTCCTGTTGGCATCCTGTGACAACGGCTGCTTCCCACGAATGTCTAATTAACGAGTGACGCAGTGACGCAGCCATACCTGTTTTACCAATAGTTAATACTGCCCATCTTGCGCAGCGATAAAGGAACCTTCAAGGACTAAGGATTTCGACATTATTTCCGATTTATAATAAGAAAGCCAGTCCTCGGAAAGTCAAAGCGAGAATGGGGGCCAACAAATTGGAGGCCGCGCGACGCGTCAAAGGAAACGTTTTAAATGCATCGCAGAGCGCAGCTACGACTTCGGCTTTCAGTCTCGTCGAATTCGATTCAGAGTTTATTGTCACAACAGGTGGAGAACGAGGCGAGATTCGAGCACGTCGCAACGACGGCAACATCCTTGCCTGTTTCAATTCTTCAGATAACAAAGAACAAAAGCAATCATTAGCTCCTACGTATGGATATTAATGTCTGCTAACTAACGATGTTTTCTAGTAGCTCCGATTAGATTGTAGACGTCCTCCTGTCCATTCCAAAATCTCAAAAGTGAGACAAAACGACATAGGGACAGCAGATAGCGTCTCGGCATGTGTCTCGCCAGTAAGCCGCTCCCGCTACTTCGTTACGCAGGCGCAGATAACAGAGAGTTGCGATAATGAGGAATCACGACGATAGGAGGAGCCGCGATCGCGCATCCTCTGCGCTTCTGCTGCTGAGCCATCGGGCAAATGGTAAACACATAGAATCTTCGAGTATTTTGGTCAAGGACAATTCATTCAGCGAAAGCGCGGATGATTTCACGTGAACAAAGTGGCTTTTTAAATTCTTCGTGAGCCGCTCCACCGACTCGGTAGAAGCGGACGGAAATAAATGGAGAGAAGGGAAAGTAGGAAGCAACATGGAGGCCAATACGAAATAAATTAAAAAAAACAACTGATAGCGTTCGGCTTATCGCATATTCGATTTGCCTATTAGTCACGTTTCCCTTGAACCATTGAAGCGAGTAAGAAGGCCACTGCGCAAAACTTCCGCGAGCTTCGCGCCTATTCTGCTGCTAAAGAGAATTTCTGGGAGACTTCGAGGACAGCAGCGTGTTTGTTCCGTTCGTTCGAGTTCAAAAAATGTAAGACGCAACCTTCCATGCAGTTTGGATGGTCCAGTGCCTTCGCTCGGGAAGCTGCAGTAGAGTGCCACTCGAATCTCCGAAGGAAGACCGCGCAACAGGTGGTTGGCTGTTTGTTCGTCACTTCCATCGCACGATCAACCAAAGAATAATGTGTCTCAAGGACACTTTTGAATAATATTTCATGAATCAAAAAATCGAGACTGGCCCAGATCAGCGAATGGACTGCGGGCATTTGTCTGGAGAGAAGATTTTTCTTTTTATTTCCTTCGTCCGCAACTGTTTCGATCCCGACATCTCGTGGCTATTACTTTTTTGCCATGTACTGCATAGAGGAACTGGGATATCAAAACTATCTCATGAAATGCCAGCCCCGCCTTATCTCTCCCTTGGCTGAAGATCTGTCGCGATAGCGTGGCGCTAAAAAGAAACGGAGGCCCAGAAGGGAACATTCCGAGTTTACGAGTTTTATTATCACATTTCGCGTCCGCTGGTTCAGCCATTACTCGGACTGCTATCCCTTACTGGCATCATCCCCAATCTTTCCGAGGCCGTTCCTTGACTCTCTCTCTCTCTCTCTCTCTCTCTCTCTCTCTCTCTCTCTCTCTCTCTCTCTCTCTCTCTCTCTCTCTCTCTCTCTGCCCGTAAGGAAAGTCGCTTTGGATGCGGCTAAAGTCACCAATCGTGCAATGGAAAAAGAAGAATGTAAGCCGAGCGTGGTGGTACGAGCAGTGAATACAAATTGATAAGGAATCTGTGACTTTTGTCAAGGGAACGGCAAAGAATCAAAGGTAAGGGGTTACTGGGAGGAAGAGGGGCAAAGTTTGAACGTCAACCAGTCGGAAGGTGACACCTGAGGACGGACCAGGATCCGAATAATGATGTTCGGGCAGCCAAAGATGGAGAACGGGAAGGACAATAACACGAAGCCTCGCGGTGACAGCAGGCGCGAGCATTCACGTAAAAATACCTAAAGTAGCAAATAGCTGAAATTCTTTTATCTCGGCATTAAGCTAACGATGTCTAACGTTTTCTAACGCTTTGGAAACATTGATGACCCACTTTATTGCAATCGCATAGACACACCGTCCAATGCGTCGCCTTAAAAATACTCACCCTACATAATCAATCAAGCCAATAACCATTTTTTAACTCCCTCTGTATACTTTACACGAATTAGACCATTATTTAATATCAATATCTTTTCTACAGGGATAATCTCTGAGGTCTAAAGATATACTATGCATATATATGTATATGAATTTTGCATTGAGTCAGGAGAGCACACGGGATAAATATCCGCTTGATCAAAGATAACATAGTACAACAAATGACCGGAAGTGATCGACGAGGTCGTCGAGGTGGTCCAGCAGCTGAAGATCCAGTCATCACGATTCCTGTGACTAAAAAATAACCTCGCGCAAGGATAAGCGTCTCAGCGGGAATGATCAATGATTTTTGAAAGTGCGTTCAAACTGCATCGAAATTGTAAGAAGAAAAAGAAAGAAGAAACGCTCGGATCTCTAAAAACAGGACAATAACGATAACACATATAGCATCAAAGAAGGTAAAGAAGAAATGTTTTCAAAGTTTCCTGAAATCCTTACACGAATTCTGAGTATCTATAGCGGAGCCACGTCATTGACTCCACTTTGAAGGGGGCTTATTTAGGTTTAGGTACGTATAGAGATGGCCCCTCAGAGTAACACTGATGTCGCGGCCCGACCACACTAACCCATTTGTATTCGCTGTAACGTCAGCGACGTCTCTTGGTGCTCGAACATGCCCCCCCCCCCCCAACCCCATTATGGGCAGCCGGTCGGCTATAACCAAATGGAAATTTTTCAGGCTCCTGCGTGCGTCAGACGATTTCATGCGTTTCTCGGCTTCATCGAAGTCTTTATGTCTATGGAAAAAAGCGCCGGGTGAAGCGTGCTTCATTTAATGTGCCTTCAAGTTGAGATACAAACAACGAGAAGCTCAATGAGTAATGACTGAGGAGCCGATATTCGGCTTCAGCCGATGCCGATTCTGCCCCGAGTAGGTCGATGCCTCTGTCGCACAATCAGCTTCTCTCAGCCTCTGGTGCCGGTGAGCATAGTCAATCAAAATCCAAAAGTCATTAATGGGGGAACGACCTTCAACCTACAATGCCACCTACTGTTGCTCTTGATTCTCATAAATTCCGCGCATTAGCAGCTGCTAGTCAAGAGGAGGACTTTCCTGACCGCCAGTCACGTAACACTCGTCCAAGCGAATAACTGCCTCACATACGCAGTGTAAAGTATCTGTGCAGAAATGCGCGAGCCAATCCGAAGGAAACGGAGTCTGCGAATGATATTCATAGCGCAGTCAACAACACGAAGCCCCTTCGCATAAATTTCATATTGCCTATCGCCTGCCGCCTGTCGCCTGCCGCCGTGAAATCGCGAGCGACGCGCAAAACGTGTCTTTCCCGTAAGGAACGAAGGACGCAACACACGATATCGCTGCAGCCTGCACGCACGTGCATCGCGGATTTTCGAATCGGCAGTTTTCATGGATCAGCCGAAATTTTGCACTCTCGCGCGATCCTTTCCTGCTGCCAAGGAAATCTGCATGCGAAATTCTAGGGATAATCAAATTAATATACTATGCAAACGTATCGTGGGATATGGATCAAATAAATCAGAAATTAAAAGATCCTAGATCGCTTGCTCGTTGCTTCGGTAGGAGGGTGGTCCGGCGGACACGTGACTTACCAGTTGCGAGTTACCGACATCTTAGTTGGTGACGAAAGGGGAGTCTTTTACTGACCAAGGTCAGTGGATCCCTGGAAAAGTGGAGATAGACGACAGAGGCGCGAGCCGCTTGCCGCTGTTTGGAAACGGCAGCAAGGGTAGCGGAAAGATGGCCACAGGTCCTAATGTTTCCGCACGGACTTTTTATTCGTCGCACACGCTGACGCGAGGCAATGAAACTGAGTTACACGAAAGACGTCGGTAACGATCTCGTTCTCGAAAATTGAGGATGCGTGTAGCGGCAGAGAAACCGGATTATCATAAATTCTCGGAAAACAAGAAAGATGCTGCTATCCCACCGAGCCCAAAACCAGGAGCCCGGAAAGCCAAGAAGCAAGTAATGGGAAAGAGCGAAGGACGAAGGACTGAAGAAGGACGAAAACGCAAAGAGAAGATAAAGTCGAAATGTTACGGAACGTAATAACTCGGAATCTTAGGATAAAATGAGCCAGCAGCCTCGGGAAGGGTCGCCCTGAAGCCTATAGCCAGCCACAGGGATGGCTGGATCAGTAAAAGTCAAAGATCAGATAAAGAAAATGAAGAAAGATTGTTTCTCTCTTTGTCCCTTTTCTTTTCTACCAGGAAAAAGGCACAGAGTGCAACGGTCCCTTTCTTCGTTCTTTGACTGTCAAGCGCAGTAAAGGTTCTTGGACCTTCAGTGATCTCATCAATAAGCAAGTTACTGACCTTATGGAAACATACTCTTAAAGGCATTTAGACCGTTGAATCTAAATCTGAACTCGATACTTTTAAATTCAAGCTGGTGGATCGAGTGTGCCGATTAGAATCTCGAGTCGAAACGTTCGACTACAAAATCTATTAAAAAATCCATCAGCTTATACCAACGGTTTTTTACAGTCAACATCAATCGTTTTATTGAAAATTTCAATTAATTCCGATTAGAACTTGAAAATTTCGATTGAGAATTCAAATTCAATAATTTCAAGAACTCTCAAAAATCAATTTTCATTTTAATGTATTCTGTACTATTTATACAGTTAAATTATTTTTCAATGAACAATCGTGGAAATAGTGCGTCTATAGTTTGCAGCCTAATTTCCGTAGCACCTTAAGAGAATGCAGAACTGTTCTCGGTTCATCCTTTTACTAATCGCGATTTCACTCTCTCTCTCTCTCTCTCTCTCTCTCTCTCTCTCTCTCTCTCTCTCTCTCTCTCTCTCACTCTCTCT
>JARQTI010000076.1:2218572-2232329 GCA_030142655.1 Trachelus tabidus
TCTCTCTCTCTCTCTCTCTCTCTCTCTCTCTCTCTCTCTCTCTCTCTCTCTCTCTCTCTCTCTCTCTCTTTCTCTAACAGTCCGTCACCCCTTGAAAATGCTCAAGACTTTTTGCAGCCACGTTTCAGTCCCAAGCGTGCGCGACTGTACAGATACAAAGAGTTGGCTCCAAGCGAATTGTCGCAGCTGTTTTCGTAGCCTTGCGTGCACAGCGCATAAAGAAACAAAGAATTCACATTTCACGCCGATGCTCAAAGAATGGCAAATGTGAAAATACTGCAATATGAGAAACAACAGGAGACACTCGGAAGTGAGAGGATTTTACATGAAATCTATAAAATGAATGATTACAAGAGCGAACTTGATGGCCGTGAAGCGATGGCGCCTTGACGCGACGTCACGCGTTTCTTCTGTTTCATCGCGAATAATAATTAAATTATTTGATCCCATATCGAGAATCACTGTAGACGCAGATAATCATCGATTTTGAATTTCCGCACAACGCAATTCGCATCCACGAGATCACCCGCTGATCAAATACTATGGCAAAACTCGAGTTTCCATGAGAACTTAGAATTATACAAACGACCTCCTCTCACACGAATTGAATTTCAAATATATTACGATTAGGTAAACATAAAAATATAAGAACCGTCACCCCGCTATATTTAATACGGATCTATATGTGCATGCATAATTGAAGAATTTTGTGTACTATGGAGGTTAGAGAGAAAAATGAAAATATTCCTGTTGCAAGGTGAGAGACACACGCAGAGAGAGAAAGAGAGAGTTTGTGTGTGTGTGTGTGCGTGCGTGCGTGCGTGCGTGCGTGCGCGCGCGTGTGTGTGTGTGTGTGTGAGAAGGAGAGAGTACAAAAAGAGAAAAAGGTGCTGCCTTGAGAATAACGAAGAGGCAATGAAAATATAAAAATCCTCGTAAAGGAAGAGGTCCAATTCTGACCAGGAAAATCGGTGATACCCGGTATTATGGAAGCCTATTAACAACTTAATGAGTGCTAACTACAATCACCAACCTTTCACGTGTCTTTTCATTCTACACACCTGCTTTTCTCAAGTTTAGGTTTCATTTTCATTGCCACAGTCGTTTAACGCTTGGGCGCAGACCCGTTATGTATGTATAGACAAATCAATAGTTTCTAAATAAATCACGGGACAATCATATAATAAGTAAACTAAATTCCTTCGAACTATTATAAAGACCGATTTAAGTGTCGTCAACCATTATAGAAATTAACTCCTAATTAGTGCTATCGAATCGTCATTTCTTTTAGATTCCTTTCGAGGTGTCCAGCCCCCCCCCCCCCTCAAAAGGCAAATCTAATATAATAACAACAATAACGATAGCAGTAACAAACAATCCTGAGATACAATAAGAAAAGCTCTCAGTTATTGCAGCTTTTCATTCCTTTTATTTTTCACAAAGATAAACCTCTTCATGCAGCAGAACACGAATACATTGACCCATGTTTATCATGTACCGTATTTGTGTAATCCTATAACACCAAATCAATAGTAATTAAATGTGTAACAGTTTACATTATTGTCACGTACTATAGGCGAACTTATTTTCTATCGCACTTTCCGGGAAAAAGTTGTTAGATTAGATTCGGAATGGATTACTCGTAGATTTTCAGTTATGACTATCACAAGTTTTGTATTTTTAAATTTTCTTAAAATCAAATGTCGCATGATATAATCAGCATAAAATGGCGTCGAACGCTTAACGTTAAATCGAGAGTCAATAATGGCAAAGTATCTTTCCACGATGGTATATAATGGAAACATCACAAATCTCGACTGTTAATCTGGCCAACGAATAAGAAACATTTGCGTTCACTGTGAAAATCAAATCATCTCCTGCTCAGGTACTTATGGGATATTACAGAAGTTTTCGTTAAAATGTACAAAGACGAAAAGTGAGATAAAAAGTAAGCAACAGGTGAGTATATTTTAAGAGTGAAGACTCAAGTATGACTTTCCATAAGAATATTGAGAAAAATTCGCCTGCAGCGGAGAGAGTTCGCCTTCTAATTATTGTAAGACGTAGCCTAGCGAGTGCATTTCTTCAATAAATCAGATCGTAGAGTAGCCAATCAAATTCTTTAAACTAGGTGGGACTTAACTTAGCTTGATAGAATCTCATTAAATTAAAACTATAATAATTGTATTTGTATATGATACATGATGAGAATTCAATATATGAAAAAAAAAAAAAAGATTAAAACAATCGTAATCATTAAGGAGAAGGTATCGAGTAAAATTGCGTCATATCGAACCTTCAAATTAGAAACGAGAAACAAGAATGCTGGTAGTCAAAATACAAAATATCAGTTAAGTGCACAATGGCCAGATTGGTAAGAAAAACAAGTGATGTAACTACAACTTGCAATAAAATGGTTGACCTCATTAAAAAGAAGTGGCCGAAAAGCAGACGGTTGAACAAAAACATGTATTTTTAAATATTAAAAAGCATAGAGCAAAAGCGCTCGAGACTTCCACAGTTATGGGGCACAAGTTGTCACGTCGTTACAAGCAGTCCAACATTGGAACATTATACATATTGGACATTGTAGTGTGTGCAATTTATTGTAAAAGAAAATGAAAAGAAGCTAATAACACCAAGAAACGACGCTGCTGTAACTACAAAAAAAAACCGCACCATACTCGGGTCAGAAGCCGCATTATCGCTGTCCTCGTCTCTCCCCCGTTACTCTTAAAGTGGCACACGGACGCTAGCAACGCGCATCATTCATTTGTCGATACATCCTGCGAGATCGAATCGATTGAGGGGAAAAGCAAAAGCGACAAAATGATAGCAAAGATAGGAAAATGCGAGCAAATAGCATGTCTCTTCTTGTTAACGCTCTCTTTCTTTGCAGACATACATATGTGCGTCAGAAGCAGAGGAAAACCACAGCACCGACGATTTGGTTGAGAATGCACTATCTGTCCGGAAAACATTCGCCGGCAAGGCAAAATGTATCGCACGGGCACCAACACAGCAGCAGGAAAGCACGAACACATTCGCCTCTGGAAGCCAAATGGAGAGCGAGAAAAAGAGAGAGGAAGAGCGCACATATTCGTGCGCGTGAGAGAGAGAGAGAGAACCGTGATAGCAATTCCAAAGGGGACATCGTTGCGTCATTCACCAATCCTTTAAAATTGGGGAAAAAATTGTGCAACAATGTCAGAGGCATCGTTCTTACGTGGAAAACCATTGCGACATATCACTATAACTGCACCAATAAACTCAGATGCCATGTGCAGCGAGACAGTAAAGCCCAATCCCGTTGTCAGTGACCCTCATTGGTTGGGCACGCACTCCGTCTGCTCTCTCCTATCTTATTCTATAGAATTACTCACCTTCGCTTCTCCTTCGGCTTTATCTTTTTCGTCTCCATTGTCGTCGTGAGGCGAGAAAATCGCACGAGCTCCGGAACACCCTAAGACACTCTCGGTCACTGCCAAGGAACGTATCCAGTGTGCACTCCGCGCACTTTTTTACTCGTGAATCGTCTTCAGCAACAACTACGAGAATCACCTTAACTCCTGACAGCACACGTTGTTACTTTACTACAAAAAGCACGTTTATTTTTTATCAGCTACGACACTGCCGCTCTTTTTGAATTTGTTAACGGTGTAACATAGAAATACATGCTGCTTGATGCTTGATGCACGAACGAAGGAGAAGTGGTGCTAGTAGTGGTAGTAGTGCTGCCACTCATGGTACCACTTACAGAACTTAAAATCTCGAGACAGCTGATGTCAGTCGATGGCAACAGCCAGTAGCGATGGCTGCGCCATTACTGGCAAATTTTCATACTCGGTTATCTATTTTCTCATATAAATTCCTTACTTACCGACTCCCGCTGTCCTTTATAATGTCTGCTTTGTGGTTCATCTGGAGTTTTTACACTTCTGAAAAGGCTTCCGATCAATCGTACGAGTCGTACAACTGAAAGATGAAAGCCCTGATCGGCCAACATGTTTAAATCGGAAATGTTTTACTAATTTAGAATCTGAATATCAAAATTTTCAGAACCGTACAATTAGACCGACAAAATTGTATCCCCTATTTCTTATGATTTCCTTATTTCCTCTTAGCCTACGATTTTTTCAACATCTTTGCTCTCAATTGACTTCACGTTGAATCCTGAATGATTTTCCTGGACCTATCGCAGTATTTTTCGTTTTCATTCTTATCGGTGAACGATACACTGGTTTCAGTTCTGACACAACAAATATGCCACTGATACATACTCGTAAATTATTAAAATATTAAAAATGAAATCAGCCTCTTCTAACAGTGAGATTAAAAAGACTGCTTATCTCTCTACTGGAATACGTTCAGAAATCTTTCTAGAGTCAATTTTAATGTCATTCTATCCGTTTTATAATAACGATAATAAAAAAAAAAAAGATGCAATGTGCCCGAACTACCCTGAATAAGATTTCTGAAGGCACCATGGAAAAACACACTTAAGAAAAAAAATACGTTATACACTACCTCTTCTTATTCGATTGCGGAAGCCGTCGCAGTCTCCAACTATTGACGTCACCATATTAATTTTTTTTAACACGAGAAAAGCAACGACTTTTTCAAAAACATCTAATAACTTGTCCGCTTATTGTTATATTACTAGTGAATTTTACTAGGGAACAAATCAAATTTAATTAGCTTAACAGAATTCATGTTTTGTTACGAACATGGCACGGTATCGGAAATATATTAGATGATTACAACTATAGTTCTATCACTAGTTCCTATTTCATGTCTTTTCTTGCAACTAGAAAAAAAGAATCACCATATGAGCAAAGGATGAAATACTTTCAAATGTCAGTATTTTTAGAGGAAGTTTTGCAAGAATGTTAAGCTCCTGTCATGAATATCGACTCGTCGACAAGCAAGTATATACAAATGCCTTTATTCATGCAGTGTGAGACAATTTGAAGGATTGTGGTTACATGAATATGTAAATCATTCCCCTCAGTCTTTGATAGTTGAACCACTAGGAAAATAATTGATAATATCCATGGCTTACAATCCTCCGAATCATCTTGTGCATATATATTAAATACATTGCGGAGAATGTTGCTAACTGATTTGTTTTGAAGAATTAAAAAATAACGACAAAAATTTGTAAAAGGCCGAATGCAGATTAAAGGTACTCATTTTCTTGAGATCTATGTCTTCTAACACAGATTGTAACATCCTTCTCGCAATAACTATTGACGCATAGATCAAGAATTAGAAATTTGCTATATGATAATACTAATATTCGAAATTTATGATATTCGTTTTTCCTTCGTTGGCATTTTAAGTGAAGGAATAATATTACTCACGAAAATTAACGTATTTTAATACCACAAATCTAGATGGAAACAAAATCCTGTTAAGGCCTTCAAAAACCAATTTTGCTTGGCATCGAATAATAGATACTATAAGTGGCAAAAGTTTTACAATAAAACTGGACACATTTTTTCATATATAATTCATTTATCCTTAGCTTGTTCTACCTCTTTTTTACTACTTGATGTCTCTGGTCTATCTCCATTATTTGTGGTAGTCGAAGCTGTGTCCATTGTAACTTCCTTTCTCTTGTGAGTTTCATCTACTGATGATTTTCCGTTATCATTACTTATAGCATTAGCATTTTCATCATCAAGGTCATCCATGTCTGTATCCTTGTTTCCATAAAGGGCAGGATATTCGGACATGCAGGCCTGCATGGTCCTGAAGGCCTCATAACAATCAGATCCCTTTGGTTCAGCAGTGGAGTAATGAAAGCAAGAAAATGCTTCGCGAAATTCCAGGCCACAAGGTCCAGTGGCCATTCCACCTAGACATGGGCAGTTCCAGTTTATTTCTCCATTTGGTAATATCAGTCCTGGACTAGGTTCAGGTTCTGGTAAATCCACTTTGCTTGGTGTTGCATGATCTTCTTTAGAAGCAAAAATTATTGTATCTTTGCCTTCCTGTTTTGTTAGGGGCATATCTGGTTTTCCTTATGATTTGCAATAAAACAAAAATTATGAACACTTTACGATGGTTGCAGAAGTTCTTTTGCTGTGTTTAACTTGTGATTCCAAGTTTAGAGTTAATTTAGATTTAAAAAGAATCACAAATTGCAGCTTGTAATACTTGTTCGCAATGTTAACTCTGACCTAGTGTACATACGCTCTGCTATTTGCAGTGAAGGATAATAAGTTTGGAGATGCTCGATGCACAGTATAACTACAAATGTCTTCCTCGTATTTCGTTGAAAGAGTTAAAGCTGCTCTCAGCCGCACATAATCATCTAATTCACAACGTAATATAAATCTACGTTCTGAGATATTGTACTTTAAAATGTCTATTGTGCACTTGATTCCTTCTTCACCAAATAGTTCCTTCACAGACTGCACAACATGCTTCTTCAGAAATATTAGACTTATCTTGCGATCAGGATTTCCTGGCAGCTCTCTGTAAGTAAAAGGATTTAATTACAAGATATTCAAGTACTGGAGGTTACATAAGTAGATAAAGAAATATTTGCTCCAAGTAGACAGCTATCTTTACATGCATTGCTACCCAATGAGATATGATTCTGCTGGATCATACTAGAATTTTAGTGAAAAATGCTTTAAATATGCAAAAAGTACAAATTATACAGGATTATGAGTTACAAGAGATTTGCAGGGAAACATGAATGAAAATTTATTTCAAAGGACAGACTGCATTGAAGAAGTGAAGAATAGATTGTATATGGTTCAAAAAAACGCGCGATACTAGAAAATCGAAGATACGTAAAAGGCCGATAAGCCTTTTTAAGCGACACGTGAGGATCAAGTTGTATGCTGTCGTCCCCAAAAGTTAGGTTAAGCTACGACTAGACTAGATTAAGTAAAATTCGGGAATACTAACAACGAGACATCTAAATAATGCATATTACACCGAAATGATGATTTACACTTCACTCACATTGACTGTCGCGCAAGTCACACGAGAAATCACGGTTCAGGAAAGCGAATCTTCACGCGGAAAGTCGCACGAAAACTTTCATCATCCAGCAGCATGCCGGTGGAGAGGTCGCTGGAATTCTAGAAACTCCCGATTGTGCAACAGCTTGTTTCCTCACAGCTCTTACGATGGAGCCACTTGTACGTCATTTTTGCCATTCGTCATTCATTCATGTTTTCATTCGTTTTGCGTATAAAAACTACACGGATGGCATTCTTATAAAATGAACACTCGTTACTTATGCGGCTTTAAGAAACGTGGATTATGGATTATGTTAGATTTCTCTGAATCACTGTGCCACGTCTTCCATCGACTGAAGTTTAAACAGAGATATCAAACGTCGCTAACTTATTTCTTTCAATTCCAACTCAAAGCGAAAAACCGACAACATTACTAGGAAAAACGATACCTGCCGTTAGTGTACAATGGAGGTGATGAAAAATTAAAGAACTCCCGTATGCTGTGGTATTCATTGAATACGTATATATGCGTACAAGGAGCACAGGGCCCAATGAGAAAATGAACAAGATACGAACATATGAAAGACTGACTTATGAGTCATAAATCAAGTAAAAAATCGAGGATGAGGCAAGTGAAAGAGAGAGAGAGTGATAAAGGAAAGTCATGGCTCTGCCAGTCCGCTCTGAACAATTTGAATTGGTGTTCGTCCGCTGTTCCAATCAGTGAGAGCGCCGGGCGAGGGACAATCGTCGCGATTCGTTCCAACTTGTCCTGTCCGGAATGATAATAGTCATGAAAATGTCTGGGTCCGTGAAATGGCAGAAATGCGAACGCCAAGCGTTATTTGACGAGGGACATTGTTGAACCGAGTCCGTTGACACGAGGCTTCGCGTCCTCGCTAGGCAAAATCTACCAACAGTGCACCCGGCAACATCTATCTGTGTTCGTTATTTGGGAACAAGACGACGTCCCCAGGTTCAGATTCGGCATGAATTGACTCGCCGCCGATCGGATGGCCACGTCCTCACTGCTAGAAGCTTAGTGACTCCGTGCTGGCTTTGCGAAACAGTTTGGTTTCGCGCCAGTTTGTTCGATGGTTCATTACGACTGGCAAGTGGAGAGGAAATTCGAGGGGGCCGCTCGACTGTGCCACGTGCGTGTGCATCTGTGTGCGCAACCAGGAGTCGAGGCTTGGTGAGAGGAGGCAGGAGGGAAAGAAAAGTGGTGCAAGTAATAGAAGCGGGAAAGGACATAACGAGGCCCATATATCTCGGCGCTTATCGTCCGACAAGCTTGCGGACCGATCCCTCGGTCGACTAATACCTCGCTCGGGGCGCGACGAGGGGAGGCGAAGGTACTCGAGCCGAACCGACCGAAGTTGGAGCAGCTGATTGTCAGCAATTGTCAAGAGGATTCAGTTCGACGCTCTGGAACGGATGGCGTCCCTTTCAAATTTTATCGTAAAAGTCTGAACTAGATCTTTTTAACGCATTCTTATCGGTTAAATATTAAATTGAAACTTAAATAATGTAATAAATGTTTTGGGGAAGGCATATTTTTCTGGTTTTTAAATTGACATCTTTTAGACTACTTTCTGACGCATGTACAAAAATCGTGGCACCTACTAGTGTACTGAATATACGAATATATAATAGTTCTTTGTTGATTGACCGAACCATTCGAATATCTATGCGTTCCCTTGAAAAAGGCGCCTAAACAGGGTTACCACTGCGTCACTGGCTCCTGGGTACACTAATGGATTTGAGTAATCACCGGTGGTATATAGATAAACGCCGTTTGCCATGCGCTGTACGGTCGACGGTATTCTCTGTACTCGGGTAATTGGCGCTCTCTACAATTCGATAGCAATTACGGTTTAAGACCGTTGCACAGCGGTGCAAATGGTGCAAATGGTGCAAGTGGTACGGTCGGACAGTAAAATAGAGCGTTTAACGTTGAAATTTAAGCCTTTGTCGGGTGGGTGGGTACTGCCAATCCTAGAGGTACCTACTCCCGAATGTCAAGAGATTAGATTCTCCAGTAGTAATACTACTCAGGCTTTAAATTATGCTCTGAAAAGGCTTTAACGGGAAGTGTAACATTGAATTTGACTTTCCGAGCAATACAACCTTGAACTACAACCCTGACGCTACCCACGATAATTTACGGAATTTCATCGAAAATCCAAATTCTGATACATCGACGAAGAAGCTCATTGGTCCTCGAGGTGGATCCGAAATCAGACAAAATGGAACAGCGGGAACTCGTTCCTCTAAAATCAAGAAATTCGAAAAGGCCAAAACTTATGCGCGGTAACTCTCTTTCCGACGAAGGGGAATTCCTTTTCACTATTTACCTTAGGGATGGTCGAACCTTCTTGCTCGCTATTTGTCTTGCAGTGCAAAAATTTCGAAGAGGAGGAATAATTTTATAAAAATAGAAATTGAATCCATCCGGTGCGCAAAATTTCGATATTCAGGCGTGGCAAGACGAGGTCGTCCCGGGAGGTTCTATAAATTCAGTAGCCGATCGACGCTGTTTCCCAGTGTCGACGTGTCTCTTCCCGTAGCTGGGGAAAGACGCGAGTCTGATAGCAGCGCAGGTGCTTCCAATGTCTACGAGTAAGAACACAATAACTCGTGGGAGGGAGAGAGCGAGCACCTATGCCTAGCTTACTGCGAGCGAGAGAGGCTACGCGGAATATAGCGTATTGGATGAGGCTAGGGGGAAGGGCTGGTGGCATAGGGGTTGCAAGGATTTTGGGGGTCTGAAGGTTCGAGAGGAGTCAGCGGGGAGCCGAAATAAGTTTCAGGACAGGCAAACATAGCTGTGGCTCCAAGAGAGAGAGAGAGAGAGAGGGAGAGGGGGGGGGGGAGAGAGAGGGAGAGAGAGAGAGAGAGAGTGGGGAGTAGAGCGAGACTCGTAATGAAATGCAAATAGGACGATTCGAATGTGCGCTCGTACCGGGTAAACATCATAAAAATATGTATCAGACATAGAGGGCCGAGTAAACGAGGGACCTTTAGGCCACGTTCGTTGAAAAGCCTGCCAGGGCGCAGCCCCACGCAAAGGCCCACCCTTCCCCTAGCTTATATTCTATTGCATCGGACCGCTACTCCGGTAGATAGGTGCCTGTGTATCAGGTCCGTCAAAAAAATATAAAAAAAAAAAGGAAGAAATAGTTTCTAATCTATTCTACATCGGGATAGGCAATTTAACTGGTCGTTTTATGGGCCCTAAACCCGTGGTATTAACATAATGCCGGGTTTGGTCCACCCCTCTCGCTGCTTGGATGGGTCGCGTATCGGTTGCAGGCCAGGATATTCGGCATTGAATTTCGATTAGCCAGAAAGTGCAATTTTGAGATTGTGCGACGTGACCTAACCTTGAGTAGCCCTCAACCCTAGTAGCAAGTCCCCGAAGAACAACGCTGCGAGCCTCTTCGCGCAAAGTGTGCTTATCGTGTCGGACTACCACGTGAACCAGCGTCATGGAAATTGGAGGCGAATAGCAACGGGAAACCTTGCGATTCCTTGCGAAACATGTTCCGCAACTGCGCGAGATGGACACTTTTGGTTCTGGCAGCTCCCAGGGAAGCACGTAGCTGCGATTAAAGACTCCAGAGACCCCTGGGGATGAGATAAGAGTCCCAACAGTCCGGCCAGGCCGCCCTCGAGTTGCCTTACGTGAATGCGCAACTACGCAACTACAGTGGGTTCAGCCGGCGACTCACAGCCGTGCTCGTTCCTCCAAATGGCGAAGCCGTGTAGTTGCGAGTTGCTGGACTGGACGGGAGGGCATGGAGGGCAGGGGGGTCAGGAAGAATCATCGAGACATCTCGACATGGCGTTTTCGGAACGCGAGGCTGTCACGAGAACGTCGCGACGTCCGGGATGACGAGCGTCTTCCGATACACAACGGTTCGAACATTCTCTTTCGCTTCTTCATCCTTTTCCTCTTCCTCTCGCTCCTTCTACGTAGTATCGCAGCTGTGTGATACCGGACAGTCATCCGTCTGTAGGCAGGCCAATTTCAGAGTTGTGGACAGTAGACGGATGAACGGATGAACGGATGAATGGATGAACGGTCGAGAGTCCAAAGAATCCGAAAAGAATAACCTGTGGAAAGTTGAAGGATGAAGGATGAAGAGCGAGAGAAGAGGAAGGGTCGCAGGAAGGCCTTACAGAGAGGGGAAGATAGAGAGAGAGAGAGAGAGAGAGAGAGAGTGTGTGTGTGTGTGTGTGAGAGAGAGAGAGAGAGAGAGAGCAGTAGGAGGGCTAATGCATGGAACCGAGGGGCGATCTTTAAACTCGTCGGTCCGCATTTCTCGTATATAAGCTCTAGAGAGAGATTAGGCTAGCCGTGGGGCATAGGCTGCGTGGCGTTGGAAGAGAGGAGGCTATGGGACCCGAATCCTATGCCGTCCCATTCCATTCCGTTCCATTCCGTTCCATTCCGTCCAATCCCGTCTCATCCCCTGGTGGATTAGCTTGGACCGTTTGACACACGCACGTACGAAATAACACGGACTACCCACATCTTCTGTCGGGCTCTCTAGTTTCGCTGGCATTCCCACGTCTCTCTGGCAGATTACCAGCTCCGCTTTTCTGTCACAGTCGCTTTCTGCTTCTAATACGCGGAGCCACTCCAAGTCCCCAGCACGAGAACGGCCACGTCGGCGGTCAAGAGCCGAGTCAGGATCATCTCCAGGGCGAGTACTGTCTCCTGGGAATTACGAGAACTGACATCGACTCTCAAATCTTGCGCCTAAAATCTCAAAAGCGAATTGTCAAATGATTCCTGAGGAGGAGCTGGAGGACGGCAATTTCTAATTCGAGATAATCACTGATCCCGAGTGATCCCGAATCATCCTGACTGGAGGATGATGTCACTTCGAATGAGCCGCTTTCTCTCTACGTCTGCTTATTTTACACTGAATGTTATCGATGCCGAGATTTAGGATTACGATCCTCCTCACATGACGTTAGAGCCCCAACAAGGAAGGCTGCGATACTTTGGAATTTTGGAATGACCTCCAGATATGCACATTCCACCGTCCGCTCTATCGATCCTTTAATTTCATTCTCGATCGGCCTGTGAACTAAGGATCGAATTCGATTTAGGATGTACTTTTATTTGCGGAAACTTGTGTGCGTGTGGAAAAGAGTGGGCGGATACTGAGGAGTCAGAGCTCCAGCGACAGCGGGAGGCTGCGATATCGACGGGGGGTTCAGGGACGTGTCTGGAGATCCCTTCTAGCAGATCCTTGACTCTCGCTTCCAACTCCGAGCCAATCTAGGTGGAACGATTTAATTAAAAATCAAAAGGAACACGAAGGAGGTAAAAGAGTTCTTTTGTAAGCCTATATGTATAGTACAACGCGTCCCTTGACTTTTGATCCGCAGCAACCCTTTATCTCTACTCTCGAACTCTTCTTGCTCGTGTAGTCGTGTACCACTCGTCCAAGTCCTTCCCTCCTCGACTTACTCTCTTCGTATCTCTCGCTACACTTTGTCCATACAATTGGATCCTCCTATACGTCTGATAAGTCTCGCTGGTTCACCTGCCTGAAGAATTCACTGGCAACGCGTCCCTGGACCCCTGAGCTTTTCGATTGGCCTTTCAAACGTTTCGACCCGTCGATGTCGCCATCGTGACCATCGAACGCAGCATGGCAATATTATCCATTTGATAGTCGTCCCGGCGACGCCGGGTTTACTTTGGACAATTTTGCAAAATTCGTGGCTCCTGCAGGGTTGGATGAACTCGAGGAATCGCTAGGAAAGATGCCGAAGAGAGAGTGGATATAGCAAAGAAGGAGAATAAGGAGCGAACGAGCAGCAGTGGTGGAGCAAATGCGGTCGAGAGAAGATGATAAAGTAACGAAGAGTGATAGAGATATAAACATAGAGAGAGAGAGAGAGAGAGAGAGAGAGAGAGAGAGTAGCCGATTCTGCTAACCTTGCGAAACATCAATATGTATTAGTCAGGCTAAAGGAATTGAAATTGTAGGTATGCAAAAATGAGGAGTAAGGAAACGGGAAGAGGGCGACGCGAGCAACGAGGCTTCGGTGCTTCGGTACTTTGGGGCTTCAGGTTCCGCTAGGAGGGGTGGACGTGGCAACGGCCCGGGGAAAGCCGTCGTAAAAGAAAGCCCAGAGAGTGAGAAGACGAGGAGGAGGAGGAGAGTCGGTTGGTGGTACGAGAACGACTGCGTCTCTGAAATAATTTCAATTACGTAGATATTACGATGCTTTGTCTCACCCGGTATAAGTACTGTCCCTCGCGCCCCCCTCTTTGTTCTCCCCCTCCCCCCACTCTCTCTCACTCGCTACTTCATTCTCTTTCGCTTTCCTGGATTTAATCTCGCACACAAGAAAATCGTTGCGCGTCCCTTACGTTGGTCGTCACAACAGCGCTCCTCCCTGCTCCTCCCTGCTCCTCCCTGCTCCACCCTGCACCGCCCCTCTCCGGCCCGTAGTAGCTCCTTCATTCGCCTGTAATCCCCGAGTCTCCTATCCATCGAGATTTTGGTCAAGATATGTTGTCTGTGTCTAAACTGCAGGACTCACAAGAAAATGGGCTGAGCATCGATAGCGGCGCAACTTCCTCCCGGAAACGGATCACGTCCCACTTAAGACAGTTGCCGCGGGGCTAGAGAGGGAGAGAGGGAGAGAGAGAGAGAGAGAGAGAGAGAGAGAGAGAGAGAGAGAGAGAGAGACAGAGAAGCAGAGAGATCGATTTAGTTTCTTGAAAGGTAAGCCTTCCGCTCTCTG
>JARQTI010000076.1:2232429-2287758 GCA_030142655.1 Trachelus tabidus
TCTCTCTCTCTCTCTCTCTCTCTCTCTCTCTCTCTCTCTCTCTCTCTCTCTCTCTCTCTCTCTCTCTCTCTCTGCGAGTACAAAGCTCTGGCTGCAGCTTCGCTTTGTCACTCGTTTGTCTTTTCTCGTTTGTCTCTCTTCATTTTGCAATCCGCAGGCAGCGGCGACATCGCGTCTCCGTCATCTCGCGTCACAAGGAGCCCAGTTCGGATACTCTCTTACCACGTAGCGTTTTCCCTCGAGCGAAACATAGAAAGAGAGAAAGAGCTTCTTCCGTGGGAAGGGGAGACGCGCGATGGGGATGGATGATACTAGCGAGAGGAAGGAGAGGCCGGTGGAATCGGGTGGAATCGGGTAGAATCGGGTAGAATCGGCGAGTGGTGCCTTCGGAGAGAAAGAAGAAGGCAGCTTCGACTAGATTCCGCGGGTGGTCCGTAGACTCAATTATTTTTTTTCCTTGCCGATCGAACCAGGCAACGTGGTTGTTCACGCCGGAACTTTAGGTAACGGAGCGTGCTGCACTGGGAACATCTACCTGGATACTGTCGTAACGAATATTAATAAATTGCGGAAGGATAACGAGAACTTTCCTGACTGGTGCAGTCAGTAATTAAACGACTATGTTGAATACGCCACAAATGCTTTTCATTCTTTCTACTCGTTTTGTCCGTTTACTTGCTTTTCTCAGACACAGCAGCTTTTACACTCCCCTTCTGCAACTTAGTTTTTTCTGCTTATTTCTTACCCTAATTTCCCTACCCAATCACGCTCTGTTACGTCTCTTGCCAATTTCCTCTCGTTTCAGACTCTGCTTGATTCGCTGAAGTCTGTGCTCGAACGCGGCTTCTATCCATTCCTAGCATGGAAGTTCGTGGCAGCCCCTAGAGCTTTTTACGAGTTTAATTAATTTATTGGGCTTTTTATGGTTGATGGCGGGAGGGGGCAGGCGGCTAGGAGAAGGTGCGGGACTCGCCGGGAGAGGGGGAACTCTACGTTTGATTTCAGTGAGCCATGCCGCCACTCGCATGTCTGAGACTCGGTCCGTCTAAACGCTCGCTAGCTAACTGCGGATCGTTTGCTCTGTAAAAGCCGCTCCATGCTGTAATGGCCGAATCTGGCATCGTTTACTCGTCTACTGATTCTTCCTGGCTGAGATGCAGGATAGTCGAGCAGTAGACTCCGTCCTCCTCCAAACGTTCTACACGTGCGTCATTATATGCTCCGTCGTCGCGACGCCGGCTGCTCCCGCTACTGGTGTTGCCGCTGCTACCGATGGCCTCAACGGTCATCGTGCTTTCGATTACGAGCAGGGATTCGCACGAGGACCTGTCAAGCGCAGAGACTGCCGACGATGCGCTCCGGCAGGACATTTCCTGGACTTGACTTTATTGTATCTCGCGGCAGCCTGTTTCGGTCGACTCTGCGCACGAAATTCCGGACTGCCAAACCGTCGTAGGAAGGCGAAAGCACTCTTGCGTGAGTGCATGCACGGAGGAACGATCAAGACGACAATCGCGACCATGACTTGAGTCCGATCAGTTACGTCGCTCGATTTCCTCTAGGAAGTGAAAAAGCATCGTTCAATTTACGCCGCGGAGTCATTCGTTGACAGAGATGAAAGAGAAACCTTAAGGAATGGAATTAATGGAGGAAGCTGGAGAGACATTTTGAGAGGAGAAAGGGCACTTGGTCGAACATCTCGGCACGTTATCGGTAACTATACTAACAGTCAGTGGGGTATCGAGTGACCGATCAAGTGATGACGTCGTTACCTGTCCTACAGGTAAGGAACAAGTAGAAACGTTTTTGCAAATGTGTCTGCTTGGGGCGCAGTGGATACGCGGTCAAAAAATTGTTCGTTAGTCGACAAGATCGTTACCCTTCCTGATCTTCCGTAGTTCTTCTATCGGGCACGGTAAAAGAGGATGGTCCGATGGAGGAGAAAATGTCAGGGGAAACGGCCAGAACAGAACCGATTGCATCGCGTGTGTTAGTGCGAGCATGTACTTGTACACATATACCCACGGCATATGGCTAGAGTCTGTGCGAAAGAAGGGGGGAAATAGAAAAGGGTTGACTAGGAAAGGAAGGCAGGGGGGTGATTCGGGTGAGTCGGGTTGCACTGCTGGAATGCAAATTTCCCTTGCTGCCTTTACGCAGCAGCATTCTTCTTTAGTTTTTTTAGGAGGGACAAGTGCAGCACACGTAAAGGACCTGCGCGAATTAGGTGCCAGCAGGGAAGCGGCTGTTTTCCCTGGAACGGAACCCGTCGGGTGGCCGTCGATGGAAATCGGCCGAGTTGCGTCAGAGAGTGAAAAGGCATGGCGCGGGGGGGGGGGGGGTGTCTTACCCGGACATAATTCCGGGCAAAACCGTTTCTTTTGGCTTCTCTCGTCTTCCTTATACTCTCGGCAGCCGAAGGACAGCTCCCTTATTTATATCGGCACCATTGCTTTCGACGTATTGTAGTAAGAGAAGCAATAAAACCCCGGGGCGGCTTTCGAATTTCGGAGCTGGTCATTACGCCACAATAATTACAACAGGTACGCAGCGTATAATTTGCGGCCGGGTTCTTCCTTTGTATCGATGAATCGTCGTATTCCCTCCCTCGCTCGCTCGCACATTGAACCTCCACTCTCCGGGTTCTCCAAACTCAAACTGTACGTCTCCGATCGTAGAACCTTTTGCGGCGCTCTTTGTGTCCAGGAGAAATAAGGCAAAGGCAAAGGTAAACGCATCTGCGAAGCTGCTGGCGACACCGAAGATTCTCACAGTCTATCGTACGAAGCGGATAACAATAACCCTGCAGCCCTATCGTAATCCCTCGTTTATTTACAACGTTTGTATAATACCGATACGGAGGCGTAGCCAGCAGACAACCGGGTGATACGGGAAGCACGAGGGAGGCCATCTGCCGCATATCCGTCAGGCTAAGCTGCCTATCTGAGTGATAACTTAGATAGGAAATAACGGAGGCCTCCTCCTTCTTCCTGGGCTCCTTCCCGGCTGAGAACAAAAGCTCCTCTCTCGTTCTTCTTCGTATCCGCCGGATCCTTAGCCAAAGTCGATAGCTAGTAGCGTCCGTGACTCTTTGGCCTCGTGCGCATCGGTATCTATCGCAAATTGACCGACGTTGCCCGCAAGGTTTGTCTTCGTGGAACTGGACGGGATCTTGGAGAACGTAGGCTGAGGAGACTTTGGTCACGTCACGTGTATCAGAGAGAGAGAGAGAGAGAGAGAGAGAGAGAGAGAGAGAGAGAGAGAGAGAGAGAGAGAGAGAGAGAGAGAGAGAGAGCCGATGACAAGCACAGAGAGGCATACGTATCACGTGCATGCTTGCAGGATCTTGAATGGAAATGTGGGGGTCAGAGATTACGATCTACATTATCGGAGTAAGTGAAGCGCTAACACGTTTGCTCGTCTCGTACGTGTGCATACGAATATTGTTTAAATAGCGTGTTCGTGAACCGCGCCATAAATAACACCTAGCCTTAATGTAAAATGAGCGGCCGATTTATTCGTGGCGGAAACTCGTGGCTGACTCCATTTTCGCGTGCATTATTTATTCGTTGATTGCGCCGACATAGCACACGCACACACACACTCTCCTGTGCTGCGCAACTACGCGATTCCAGGAGGCAGAGAGATCGGCGCCACTCGGTTATTTTCGGGAAAACTCGGGAGGACAGCCGAATTAAAAAAGTGTCAGCGAAGGAGCAACTAGCGTTGGCCAGCTATGATGTAAATTCGCCGAAGCCAAAATCGTTCGAGCGGCGAGACTCGTAAACAAGGCGAAATGTCGACGACAGACTCGGTAGACACGAGAAGACTAGAAACAGAGAAATTACGCAAGCAAATGTCTCGCAGTCACTGAATCGTGATGTAAAGTACGCGGCTTCGAAAAGCGGACATCGTGACGCGTACGCGTAGATATAGTCGCCTAATCTTACTGCAAAATGAGGCAAGTCGATGACACGAGGCTCGCGGGATTTTAGAATTTCAAATGTACGAGTGAGTCGACTGATGCAACCAGAGATCTATTTTTGATCTTTGATCGATCAGTTGCAAAATTTAAATTCGTGAGTGTCAAGTGTGGGATCGTGGATCGTCTCGTTTACCGCACACGAGATACACTTTCAAAACTCTTACTCGGGTATAGCTACTACCAATGGGGAACTACGAACGGAGGAAAGAGGATACAGATGGATCATGACGTCATGAGAAACTTTTTCCCTCGGGATTGGAATTTACGTCCTCTTTAACGATTTGGATCGGATCGATTTCACTCGGTTGGACAAAATCAAACTCTCACTGTCGGAATATTCGTACGGCGACGCATGGCCGTCTTCGTAATGGAGTCGGGGGAACGTGAGAAGGGTCGTCGTATAAACCTAGAGCGCGCACAAACGATTCGAGAACTCGCCGGAAGCGCAACCGCGTTGAGCAATGTAAATGAAAACGCGACACAGATTGAAATCGCGGCGTCGCGCTGACGACTTTGCTTTAAAAGTGCGCACGGCGCGCTGCGCTCTTCAAAACGTTAGTCGGGCTGAATTCCCAACACATTCCCGTCAATTTTTTAACGAGCGTTCAGGACTCGCTGATTCAGTTCCGTTTGGTAATTTCGTATCTTCGTAGATTATCGAAAAGGTTCTTTGCCGTCCTAATCTCATCTAAAACCCGCACGATGTGTTCGTGCTCCCCCTGCGCCCAATTCCCCAATTTGGAAATGCGACGAGTCCGACTCTCCTTAGTCCTAATCTACATGCGTGTATATACATACATATATGTCTGGCTAGATCACGGCAGACACACTGCCCAATTAACTTTCGTTGCCGGTTTCCTCGGAGGGCGCGGGGATCGGGCTCCGATAATCTCGAAAGGGAACGAGACGACGCTGTAGTGCCGCATTCGAGAGGACAAAGACGGGGCGGGGGAAGTAGGTAGACAGAAATGAAGGGAGGATCTGTCTTTAGCATTCGAAACTTCGAAAAGGAAAGCCGAACAAAGAGTTCACGGCGGAATGAGCGATGACCCGCGTCTCTGTGTGCGAATCGTGCGTGCGGGGTGCAAGGAGACGGACGAGCGAAGCCCAACGGCCGGCCGGCCGATTGCGCAATCGCCTCTAGTGGTGCGCGTCCTGCTCCTGTCGATGACGCCTCCTGTCTTTACGAGGACTACGTCCATGACGACGATGCACATGATGCTCATGACGAGTACGAGGACCGCAGCGACGATGAGTACGATTGCGACGGTGCCGAATGGTGCCGATGATAGAATGGTTGTATCGTTGAGACTGCATTCCGTGTAGGTCCGCCGCGTGACTGTGACGTCTGTTCCTCCTTTTCTCTGTCGGTCCCGCTGTGTCCGCTCCGACGTCCGATTGCGTCCGAGTAGCGTAGAACATGACTGAACCAGGAGACACTTTATGGAAGCAGCAGCTACGCACGCGGCCACGTTTCAACTGGAAATACTCCCGTAAGGAGACATGCGATGCGACAGAGGCGTATCGAGTCCCGTGTACGGCGCGGCTGCGCACGCACGTGCGTCTATACTCTACTCACACGCATGTCTACTCTTCCATGCACGCGGACACGCGCTATAAGCGCCATTCTGCAATGTTCAAATAGTCTGATTCCTACCGATAAGGTCTTCTCTGTGTTCTGCGGCTTAGTAAGAAACTGCGATTAGACTTTCGGTAGCAGCATGGAGCTATGCTTGTTCGATATTCACGACTAATAAACTTAGGGCTAGGTCGCTTTCGCACGGGCTCATTATATTCTCAAGTCCTTTTCCAGGATCGAAGGAAATTTAGTTTGGCGATGTCACTGCACTACGTACGCATCTATGTGTGGAATGCAAGTTCTGAGAGCGAAGGAGATAGATAGATAGATAGATAGAGAGATAGAGAGAGAGATATAGAGAGAGGGGGGGAAGGAGAGAGAGAGAGAGAGAGAGAGAGAGAGAGAGAGAGAGAGAGAGAGAGAGAGAGAGAGAAAGGTAAAGCTGTGGAGACGTCGAGTGCATAATGCATCGTCCGCACTCGGGTCGCTGTCCTCTTTCGTAAATATTAATGACGGAACTTTTTCCAAGGAAGCGCAATAGGACTGACGCGACGACGGATGCTCGTGTCGACGCGCACCAACCGTCGGCAAAGCGGACTCTGGGGAGCGTCTTGCGACGTAAAGGATCTGCAGAAGGAAACTCCCTCGGTCAGGACCACAGTACCAGGCTCCGGCCAGGAGGTCGTCTTGCCTTGTTAGGAGGGAGCAGGCATTGATTCCGCGTAGACTTTTACGCTAGTCCGATTCTCAAGAGTGTTGCGGGTCCAAGGAAGTGGTAAAATCTTAATCGAAACAGATCGAAGGAAGTAGGAGGTTACTGACGAGGTGGATCGTCGAGGATCAAAGAACGTCTCTCCGGGACGGGGAGGAAAACTGAGGGCTCGACAGGGGTCGGTGAGACGAAGGTGGGCCGCCATACGAATGGTGGTTTGGACTATTCAAGTGGGGCGCGACGCGGGCGGGCTTATTACATATAACGCGGGCCCATACGTTGAGTACGGCGCTGGCGTCGCCGTTCGGTGCTGGTGGTTGCATCGACGCTGGCACCGCCGGCGGCGGTAATAGCGATGGTGACGATGCGGCCTAGCTGGAACGAGCGAGACTCTTAATTAAACACCCATCCATTGTCTATAAAAATGTCGCGTTGTGCCAAAACAGCTCTTTGAATCGATTTCCGGCTATGGCGCTGGGTGGCGGAAAGCGACGCAGGGCGTCGGAGGGCGCCGCTCCTTCCAGAGAGAAAGAGCTGCCCTGCCCGTGGGCCAGGATGGCAGCAGACGGGGCAGACGGTAGGAGCATCACCGGGGTTGAAGGGGTCGCCGGTTTCCCAGACAGCGAGCCCCACTATTTCGCGACGGGGTACGCTCTGTTCTGGGCAAGGAGACGCAGGGCCGACAATCGACCATACCAGGAACCCCGGCTTTTCGCGGTTTCATTCGGCAACGCGGATGTTCTGCCGATAAATCTCGATGCTTCCCATTTTTTATCGATTCTTCGTTATATGAATCGATCGCCGATCTTACCCACTGCTCAATGCGACATACGGAATAACGATGATTCTTCGAATGACACTTCTAATAATTTTTGGAGGAAGACCCTTGGCCTTAAAATGTCTCATACAATTTTCTCATTGAATCTGTCAATGTAAATAAGAGGGGAGAACATTTTGGAATAAGAAAGTTCTTATTTCGGAATTAGTTTCACACAATGAATAACGGGAGCCCCGATGGGGTAGGGTCTTGTGCCGGCCCTGACAAGGATAAACGGATGCAATGGTGGGGGCGATGATTCGGCGGAAGGTAGGAGAAATTTTAGAAGTGGGGGCACCAGGAGTAGGGTTAACGAGTGTGCGGTGGGGATTAAGCGGGGGCCAGGGCTTCAGTCGTAGCTCGACACTCGGCGCGAGACGGTCGAGCAACTTTGCAGTGAAACCATATTACATAATCGCGTCACGTACACACACGTTTACACGTACACACGCACACAAACATTAAACACTGTGCATACACATACACACATATACACGTATATATACACGACGTGACACGAACACGAGTAAATGAAAGTATTCGCGTACACTCTCGTCCCGTCGTGAAAAGAGACACCAGTGCGTGCGTGCGTGCGTGTGGAGTGCATCTGTGCCGAAGGATCGTACACTCGTCGTCGCACAAGGTACGATTACACGCCTGAAGGAGTAAACAGTGTACACATAGCTGTCCGTTGCTATCGGTCAGACGGATGTGCGTGGACATGAGTGTGTGTTAAAACGTGCGTACTGACACACGCAGGTAATTGAAAGCACGGATTGATACGAGCGTCCGTGCTCCTAGGCGGAAACTTGGAGTTCCCGTCGACACTCGACTGACAAGTTTAAGTTATAGATGTGTTTGTGTGTGTTCCACAGCCGCTGGTCCATCCTCGGCCCGACTGTCGAATTTCTGTGCTAATTGGCATAGGAATCCCGAAATCGGAACAAAAAAAAACGTCTGTCGTGTCGGTGTGAATGCGAGTGCTCGAGCCAGTGATTGCGAACGGAGATCGCGTAGTGTGGAGTTTCTGCAAGTTTATATTATTTTTCTTTGACTACTTGCACGCTTGTGGTTAATATATGTGCATATATGTGTTCTGTGGGAGCATAAAAGTGTAACACCAAGGCTATTTCGGTTTCGGATAACACCGTGGAAATCTTTCGAGGACTTTCCTTGGTCTTGGATATATCCCCCCTTTGGTCCAAGCCCGGGTAAGAACCTCCCGTCGTCATCCTCATCCTCATCGTCACTTCCACCATTATTTCCGTGAAGCACAACGTGGATTTTTAGTGTCTTGGTCCGAATATTTGCGAGCAAGTGTCTGTGCGGTTTACTTGCGGCCTCAGGATACGGTGTTGCTTGTGTGCGAGGCCGGATCCACTAGATCCACGAGGTCTGAGCCGCGGAGGAGGAGTGAGCAGACAACGTGCAGGACCGCATGGAGAAGAAGTAGACAGGAAGCTGCTTCTCTGGCGAGATATCGAATATCCTGTGGTATCCCGACAAGGAGAGGCTGATTCTAAGTGACGAAGGTGTCGCGGAAGAGCGAAGAAGGGAAGCAGCAGGACGAGAGAGGGGACGTGAGATCGAAAAGGGGAGAGTCTTCGATAATCGTGAGATGAGAGTCTAGCGATCGCCGTCGAGTTTCCAGCCCGACGGTTATTCGGGTGTAGCCGAAGACGCACGGATTGCCGAGGAGTCGGCATCAACATGGCCGCCGCTTGCTACGAAAAGGAAGTGGTGGTCGGTGCAACGCACGGACATGGGCACCACGGGGTGACATCCACTCCGGCGCCACCGGGCCAGACGGTACTACCCCCAGCTGCCACGACGATCGGCAGCGCTGCCGCCGCTGCTGCCACAACAACTACCTCTACCAGCAGTTCTGCCTACAAGGAGTACAAGGAGTACAAGGAGGTAACTACCTACAAGGACTACTCGCAACCGCTCCACGTCGACTGTAGCGTAGAGTACGAGCTCCCGAGTCAGGCGAAGCCACCTCCTGGTGGTGGCGAGCCACTTCTTATGATACATCCCTGTTACTATCGGCGAGCCGAGCGCGAGAGACGAAGTCCCTTCGTGAACAACCTTCCGCCACCGACCAGCACCCCGATATCCTTGAGTCGGAGCAGGACGAGCAGAAGGAACACGTCGACGGTCGCCACTTCCGGTACGAGCCTCACCACCTCGAGTCTCTCGACGGCAGCAGCGCAGAACACGGCGTCATCCTATCACGCCGCCCTGACGGCTGCCGCGACCATCACGCATCAACATCAGCAGCAGCAACAGCAGCAGCAGCAGCAGTCGGTGGCACCATCCGCATCCGCCCTGATCTCTGCGGACGAGAAAGCCGTGATATCAGGTATTTATCAGCACTACTTCCGCGCAATGCGCGCCCACCACCAGCACCAAAGCGCGAGCAGTTCCTCGACGACGCCGAGCTCCAGCGTTCTCCAGCAGACTTATCACCAAGCCTACGGTTCGACGACCTCGGGCTCGAGCGCGTCGCACCATCACGCTCACCACCCCTATCGACGACCGACGTCCCGGGCGTCGCACCTTGGCCAACACGCGGCTTCCGTCGCGACTTCCGGCGTCTCCAGCGTTTACGCCACCGCGATGCACAGACACCACGCGGCATCCCTTCACGCCTTGCAGGCCGCCGGGTTTTACGAGGCGCCAGCCTATCACGCCCTTCTGCCCCAAAGCTAGGACGGTCATCGACATTTCTCCTCTTCCTCGTCCTCCTTCTCTTCCTCCTCCTCCTCATCGTCTTCGTCGTCATCCTCAACCTCAACTTCCTTACGTCAACCTCAACACCCATTGCGTTCGCTTTATCCATCCTCGGTCCATCACGTCATCTCGTCGATCCCCTACTTGAGCAACACCATCGTCAATCCCATATTCGCGTCCAACGGCGGCACTAGCACCTTGGACCACACCCACGTAGACAAGAGATCACGAGAATCGACGGCAGCACTTCAACGCGCGCTCCTATGGCCGAGAGAAGTTTATCGCTACTATTAATTATTAATTGTTCTTATTATCATTGTAATTTAATGTTTAGCCATTGTACGTGTAGGCATATACGCTTAACGGACAGACGGACTGAAGGGACTGACGCGTGCCGATAGGTTATATTCAACGACGAACCTACGTAATGCGAGCGGCGGAGACGCGCATGGCCTCGCAATTCTTTCGAAATAATCCGATCATCCGGAAAGACATCGTCCACGCCGAAGCCGAAGTTCGAACGATTTTCTAAAGATCTCTGCGCCTTTTGCATTCACCGTAATGAACCACTGACGAAGCCAGAGCTCGTGAAGTTTAAAAATAACGAGAACGATGGTTTAGCAAGAATCGCGAACTGCCAACGCGAAGTCTAACGATAAAGAGAATTGAACTAGAAGAAGTGGCATTTCCGCGAGAGAGAGAGAATAAGAGAGAGAGAGAAGACCGAATTCGTCTTCTTGACGGTTTCTTTTACGGTGAATGCATATGGGGTTCATCACGCGGCACGTGCAAGTAGCAAAGAGACAAAAAAAAAAGAAAAGTGCAAAGGATAGAAAAACGATGAAAAAGAGTCGAATAATTTGCTGAATGAAAATCGATCCATTCTCTCGGCTCTGGCGAGGAGCAGCACATACGGAAGACACAAATTATTTGTCTCCTCAAGCTCTGAGGTCTCGTCGATGCGCCTAATACACGTATGTACACATATAGTTTCCGCCTAGCTATACGTAGTGTGATTTCCATAACGAATTTAATAGCGAGCTGATTCGCGAAGTGTGAGTGGCTTCTTTTCCAAGTTATTTCTGTTCCTCGGATGTGCGGAGCTCCCTATGTTCTCGGAAAAAGTTGCTTTGGATTGAGGGATCGAAATGTGTTAGCGAGAGTGAGAGCGCCTGATAGTCCAGTGCGAATGGTCAGGAAATTTTCTGACTCTGTCACCGAATCGCAACGAGAGAGAGAGAAAGAGAGAGAGAGAGAGTGCGTGCGTGCGTGTGTGTGTGCGACGGATGGACCCGGAAGGAGCGATTTGCGTTGCGAATGAAAAGAAAGAGAAGTAGTGAAAATAATGGGATACAGTGATAGAGAGGGGGGGGGGGGGTGAAAGTGTGTCAGGGTCCTTCGATGCCAAAATCTCACGTTAGAGTGCGTAATTGGCCTTTCCACTTTATACTACATTTTATAAAGTTCGTTTTGGCGAAGCGCGAGTATCAATTACTCGTGCGTTTTCTTTGTAATAATCGGAGCGAAAGACTGCTAATCATGAAGATATTTATAACGGACGCTTACGGTCCTTATCTATAATTGGCTGGAAGCGGCGTCCACGGGTGACAGTTCCAAAAGCAACCAAGAAGTCAACACAGAAGGAGTGAATAGGAGTCCTGGAAATTATGAAACATGCTCGCAGGAGCAGATTTATCTTAGAATTGGTTTTACGAGTAATTCGCTTTCCGTATCGTCGCGTCTTGTGGATGCTGCGATCCTTTTTTTCGCGTGCTGCAACAGAGAAAAAAGTTCAAAAATTCATCCGAAACGACAACGCGACGTAAACGCGCCCATTCACTCGCCACTTCGCCGATTGAAGCTGATCTTGTTCTCTTATCTTCCGATTGAAGGCATTCCGCGTGCTGGTGCGCTTACTCAATACGTTCCTTTCCGATGCGACTGACCCTGCGTGGCTGCCTGCGGGCCCTTCGTACGCTGCCATCTAGCTTCCTCCTATTCCTTCTGAGCTACTTTACATTTTTGCAAGAAAATAGTAACCCGTTCTATGCGGCGATCGATCGCCGAAACGACAATGAGACGACGAGACGCGTCTCTCTTGCTCAAAGAGAGAGAGAGAGAGAGAGAGAGACAGAGAGAGAGAGAGAGACAGAGAGAGAGAGGGGGGGGAGACTTCCGAGAAAAGGGGCCATTTCCTTGAGGGAAACTCACGTCGGACGGAAGTCGTGCTCGCCATAGAGAAACCAGAATCCGCATCGCATGCACGACTTCCCTCTCATGGTGCAGGAGCCTCCCGATGGTTCGGTGCTCTTGAGAAATTTGGTATTTTCTTAGAAGAGGGAATCTCTTGGCCTCGAAGAATATCAGCGTTCATCTTGCGTCTCGGTGTCTCCAGTCTCTATTTCCTTTGACGGCTGCTGAGATAGATAGATAGATAGATAGAGAGAGAGAGAGAGAGAGAGAGAGAGAGAGAGAGAGAGAGAGAGAGAGAGAGGGGGGGAGAGACCAGTTTCGATCTCCGATATCCGACCGCGCGCACCTCCTTGCCCGCCATTCTTCCTTCTCCCCTTCTTCTTACTCTCGTCCTCCTCCTCCTCCTTCTCTTCCTTTTTCTCCTGCTCCCCTTGCAGCAATGACGAGCTGTTGCGATTCTCTTGACAAGGATCCACGTGCGTACCTTATACTTACGTTGCCAAATTTGTCAGTTGGTGCGAAAAGTCAAAAGTAGAAAAGGCAGGCAGCAATTAATACCAGCAAGAAGAATTTCTGTAAGTAGTTGTCTCTCCTTCTTTCGCCTTATCTGTTCTCTCCTTTGGTAGCTGCTACTCCACTCGATCATTTTATCTGTGTCGTCAACTATTATTTTTTTTTGGCTCCCTCGGGCACTTTCGTCTCCACATTTTCTGACTATAGAAGAAGTTGAACAAAAGTGGCAACACGGATAATTTGTTAATTTCTTTTGTTCATAGGAAATATTATTATTACTGAGAGCGAGGAAGAAAAAAATAAAAAGAAAGAAAGAGAGTGACAGTCTGGTGCGGCGATAGAAGATGTGGCGCGTGATCCGGTCCAGCCGCGCGTATACAGTCCACTAGTGGTATAACTCAGCCTTAAAAAAATAACGTAAACTGCCTCAGAATATTACTAAATGAAAAAAAAGCGCTATGCCCCTTAACTCGACTGAGCAAAACCTACACGTAGTCCACGTTCTTAATAATGTACTATTAATGCTAGAAAGTCGCGAATCGATAGCGAGATAGCCTGATAGGATTATGGGAATTGGATGTCTACGATAAGCAGCTGCATCGCGATGTAATTCGTCGTCGAATTAATATATTTCGACGTGTGTGTGCCAGTTTTTTTCTGCGTGACTCGTACTATACATATAGGTATACAGAGAGAGAGAGAGGGAGAGAGAGAGAGAGAGAGAGAGAGAGAGAGAGAGAAAAGTATGCGAAGAGAAGTATGAGAAGTGCGAGGAGAAATGAATTTAAAAAATAACTTATATCGGACCGATAGACTCGGATCACCTAGTATTCGCTTCCTGCAAATTATGAAATCGGTCGTCCGAAGGATTTTACATGAAAATTGACGCGATGGCCTCCAACCTCAACTCTATCGTCATCTTTTTCCGTCTTCTCCCCTCTCCTTCCCACTCACACCGCCGCCGCCGCCACCACCACGCTTGTTCTCTTCTCTTGCTTCTCGGCCCTCAGCCTACTCCTCCCCTATTCGCTGTTCACGCGTCCTGTCAGTCATTCCCATGTAAAATTGGCGACAGCGGAAAACCGAGTCATTTCTTAAATTCGAATATCAAGTCGCAAACAACACAGACGGACTCTAGATTCAACGTAGACTGGCCAATGACGATGCCCCAATATACCGATGCGATACATGTTTTACTGCTGCCCTGAACCTGCTTTGACAATGGCAAATGGACTTTTGCACCGATCGATAGTCAATACCGAATGACAACCAGTTAAAGAGCATATACGGTGCTTTGCTACTGATTCTTCGGTCCTGGGAAATCGTACTATCTCGGTGCTAGATACTTTATTCGTAAAAGCAACACGCGCTGTTGCCACGTGGATGCGTCAATATTTGTACATGTAGGACTGGTGCACGATGCTGTCACGTATACAATATCTACTGCTGCAATGCTAGAGTTTTCCTGCACTGGGTTTAGAGAGACAAAACAAGCCGCGCATGAATCTTTATCCTGCGAATATCGGAAACCAGCACCATGTCCAGCCGAAAAGTCCAGAGCCATCGCCAAGCCAGCTTCGCGGGGGCCGGTGGAGGAATTTTATATGGATCGTCATGACTCTTGCTCCATTCTCCCTCTGCCGTCTCTTGCGGCGAAAAAGACGAATACTGGCCTCTCGAAATGCCAGAGCAGGGCAGCGCTCAAGATAATAGAAAGCGTAAAAGAAATAAAAGAATCCACTTTCGACGTTTGACAATAAAGAGGAACTCGAAGTTTCTCGGAACGAGACACTCGCTGGACTCTCTCTCTCTCCCCTCCCCCCCCCCTTCACCCTTTTTGTTGCTCGCTATTCCCTCTGTCCTTCTCATTTTCAATCGTTCTCCCAAATTCTCCAATTCACTCGCTCACTCACTCACTCTCTCTTTCTCTCTCTCTCTCTCTCTCTCTGGTTGCATATGATCTCTTCTATCGAAATTAATAGGAAAATTCGCATCTCATCGGGTCCATTTCCTCCCTCATCCACTTACTGCCAGAGATCGATCATCGGAATCATTTTGGACAGACTGTGCATGAGGAATCCCAGACTGTCGATCTCTACTCGTCGTCCCAGCAATAGCTGCTCCGAGGCCAACTCGAAGTTGTAACCTTTCCCGAGTCTCATTGTGTCTTAGGATTCAGAGTCCGGGGATCCAACGATCCGACGGTCCAATATCCTCTGACGTCATCACATATTCTCAACGTCTTATTTTACATCTTACCCATTTGTTTTCCTTCTATTTGACATTACCTGCTCCCGTATATTTTAGAAGAGCTCTGCTTCGCTAGAAGTGTAACGTGCTCACGTCGTTGCGTTTCATTGGCTGGAACTGCAACGAGGACACGCCCACTGAGACTTCGTCACGTAGAAACCGTCCCCGTACGTATTTACAAGAATCTTGCCCGCTTCGGGCACTAGGAGACTCATACAGTCGCTGACCCCCATTTTCTCACCGTTCCTTCCTTTCCTCGACAAAGAAACTTCCTCAACGCCGAATCGACAATGTGCGCCTAACTCCGTGAAGTAGCAAAGTCGCTAGAGGCGCGTGCGAGCAGGTCCTAGCCTAGATACTAGTCGGCGCCGCTTCCAGCGAATCGATAGTAACACAAAACCAGAGAGAGAGAGAGAGCGACAGAGAGTGACTCGGTGGGCAGGAGGGTAGGAGGGAGAGAGGTCGAGTGTCTCTCCGTGGCTGCGAAAGAGCCTCTTACAATAAGAGAGATTGAGAATGAGAATGAGAGCAAGGGTGAGTGCGAGAGTGTTGCTCTCAGGGTTTTGTTTTGTTGAAGCGCAATGGTTTCACTCGTTTTCGTGATAAATTGTACAATTGTATAGAGGAGGAGAGGAGGTCAAGAGGTCAGAGGTATAAAGGGCAAAGACGGTGCAACAAGATTTGAATTTCACGCGAGGTCTAGTAGTTGAGCTCGCAAACTGACTGTAGGGTTTCGTTCGAGTGCCGAGTGCCGGGTGGCCGGGTGGCCGGGGTTGGGGAGCAGGGCAATTGGTCGCGTTCTCAATTTCGGGCGACCGCGTGTGCGCGCGATCTTATCAAGTAAAGGAAAAGAAGTAACTATCTACTATATAGCGAGAAAATACCTACATATTAAGATAATGTACAAGTCTCTAGTGTGATACATTTCTACGCTTATTCTCTGACCATAGTTCTTAAGTTTAAACTAAGTCTCACCGAGGTCTAACTGATTAGTCCTGTAATTAAACTGATGTCGTGACTAACTGGTCGCGAGCGGCGCGATCCTTTAGGAAGGAATTGTTGGATGCCACGTGCGCGCGTAGACGCCAAACAAAATAATGAACATAAAACGATATAATGATCTACGCAAGAGCAAGAGAAGCGGAGTAAACTAAAGTGACTAGCGTGAGAGAGCGAGAGAGACAGAGAGACACAGTGTGCGTGCGTGCGTGCGTGTGTGTGTGTGTGTGTGCGCGCGCGCGCGTGCGTGTGTGTCGGTGTTCGTGTGCGTGCGCGAGTATTGTGCGTGTGTCGGTGTGTGTGAGAGATAGTAGAGTGAGAAGAGTATTAGAAGGGTAAAAGGGGAGGAAAGAACGGACAAGTCACGGCAATGTGTCGGACTGTGTCTCGCGTGTACATAGTTGTGTATATACGAACCATCCACTGACTGTACAATACCACCCAAATATATTTATATTTCATGTTAAAAAACGGTCTCGCTTTTTTCTTATTTGCTACCTGAAGCTGCGGTTACGACAAAAATCGCGATTCCGTCTTTCCAAATATGAATTGAAAATTAAATTAAAGTATAAAAAAAAAGCCATAGAAGGAGGAAATTTCGTCTCCGGCTGTGATCCTTTAAGTCTTTCGAATTTCCGTGCGTTTCCATGGCGGCTTGAGTCCTGACCGCAGCTTAACGACACTCACACCCTCATCCTTCCCTACTCGAAATTTCTCATGCGAACTTCCAAGAGAGACGGGAGAAAGACGGGCCCCAGGGGGTCGTGAAAAATTGAAGAGCAATTGAGGTCGCAGAGAAATTTATTAGGCGAAGCATGGAAAGAGGGGAACGGAAAGACAAGAGAGAAAGGAAGGAAATGAAAAAGAGAGAAAGAAAGAAGGACGATCTGGGTTGTGTCCTATACGGAAGACGAATGATTCGCCGGAAACGGTAGACGGTAGGTAATCATATCATTGGTTTCTTTATTTTTCGGCTTCGCGTACACCGATCCGTAGCACTATTGTCTCCTTCGGGAAGCGACACGCGCGTCACACTTGTCATTTTAATTTTCATTGGTGTACAGTGAGATACACACACACGGGACACGGTGGGCTCCAGCCGCCGTCCAAAAATCAGAATCCAGACAGGGTGGACGTCGGAAGCATGTTCGCGGCGTGGTGGATGGTTCGTGTGCACGCACCTCTCTGTATTCAGGTGATGCTTCCTACTTCCAACTACCAGCGCCGAGCGCTGCTGCCTACTGCAGCACCAAGAGAGCAAAGCCGTCGGCATCGTCGCCCACTACAGCAGCAACGCCAATTATCTAGGATAACGATCGTCCTCCTCGAAAGCCGATCCACCCCCGCCGCACGATCATCGCTGCTAGCCTCCTGCGATTCTTGCTAATCATCTTTGCGCAGGACGTATCAGGGCGCACCTCGAGCTTGAATTTAATTAACCCTCTTGTCAAGCCAATTCGACCACGTACCACGTGGGGCCACCGCGTTCCAAGGTCATGTTTTGTTCGCATGTCGTATCGGACGCGCAATCGGAAAGCAATATATTAGAGAGCATACGGAAGGATAGGCTCTGAATTCGTTATCCTGTTAAATTGACGGGCGGTTCGGTGAGTTTCGGTTGTGCTGGGATTCATCTTTAAATCGTAGGTAGTCGAGGAAATGGTTGGGTGCATCCGACGAAGAAACAAGCGATGTGCGCGCACAAACAGAATAAATGACATCCGAAACGGGCTAGAGTTCTCGGATGACAGGGCTGTGCCATGGGGTGTGCCATGGGGTGCGTCGGGGTGCGTCGGGGTGCGCCGGGCTTAAGGGACGCAACAGAGAGACACGCGTCCCTCCGTTCCTCCGGCGTCCCGTCGTCCCGGCGGCCAAAGTTCTTCTCATGGAAACGCATTATTAGTAGCCGAACAAGACCAGGTAATTGAGGTGGCTGTCATATTTCATCCTGGCTGAGAGAATGAAAGTAGAGTGCGCCACTGCGAGAATACCAGAGACGCGATGGCGCGGAGTCCCTTGTGTACTGCCGAATTCGAATGGAAAGCATCAGGCATCGCACAGCCAGCAGGCTGCCTGATCCGACAGAAAGGATCTCTCCTCGAGCGGGGTCCTCAATACGGGGCTGGCAGTCGGCCGGGTTTTTCGAAATTGTCAGGTCTACCCGGCTTTCAGTTTCAGGGGCAAGGAGAACGAAGAATGAGGAATGAGTGATGAGGATGAATAGAGGCTGCCGGAGGTGTCCAAGGTGCCCGAGGGAGGAGCGTGAAAGGACAGGAGAAAAGTAGAAAAGAAAGATCTGGCAGGCTCGTCGCTGTAAGCTGCTTCCAGCGAGATAGGAGCTCTCGCCACGGCTCAATTGCGTTCCTCCCTCGCTCTCTCGTTTCCTCGAGTCAAAGTGCTGGGGGTGCGGCCGAAGGGGGAGAATCGCAGCAGCTTTGTCGGTTCTCCGCGCGTCGTCAGAGCCCGCCGGGCCGAACACAAAGGGCTTTGCGTCGCAAAAGCGAGAGATTCGCATCGCAAATAATCCTTGTGACCAAAGAAGGCCCTGTGAACGCCGTGTGAGTTTTGTAGACCCTCGGACTCGAGACTCGTGGACCCACAGGCTCAGCAACTCTGGGCCTGCGGGTCCACTCGAGAAGGCACTCACAGTTTCATGGTCCGCGTGGGACCCCCGGGATGAGTTATAATGAATCTTCCATTTTTTCTCGTCTCTCCTCGAGACTCACGACTTTGCACATCGACGCACAACCGTAGGTATTTGGCGAAGGAAGGCGCAGGGGCAAAAAGCGAGTCCAGGGACGACCTGACGTTACATAAATAGACGGACTGACGGACCGAAGAACTTACGTACGAGAACCAAGTGCGAGGCGCCTATACAAATAACGAGCGACCCTCGGATAAATACTAGAGGCTGCAGGATGAAACAGGGAGGCCATTGTGCTCGATGCTCCGCGTATACACTTCAAAGGTTTCGTGACTCGTAGATTTATAATATCATGGCCTCGTACGGCCTCGTACGGCCTCGTGCGGCCTCGTGCGGTCTCGTAGAGCGGTTCTTGTCACTTTCTTGGAATTTTTCTTAGCGTCTCGCACGGTTCTTCGTTACGTCTTGGCAAAATAGGCATCAGCCGTTTCTTTCCTCAATCGCCACTTCACTCGTTGCCCTCGTGTTTTCGTTTTCGGCCAACGGAACGTTCGTCACTCTTCGTATCGCCGTCGTTATTGTCTGTCTCCCTCTTGCCCCCTGCAGCCCCTCGTTTTCTAATGTTTCTACGGCTTTTGTGCTGCCTTCGCAAATATACGAATCTACGGACTTCTCAGTTCGCTTGCAAACGTCGATAAAGCGATAATATATTGTATTTTAGCACAAAGAATTGCAGAATCCCGATTTCACCGGCCATCGGACGTCACTGCGCAAATTTGCTGACGGAAGCTCTGAAATCGATTGACAGGAACAACAACGACACGACGTTTAAGAGGCTCGAGTCTCCCAGCCGCTTTCCCAGGCTTCTCGATGTTTTCTTTCGGTTATTCGCGATTTCTCCAGCTAAGCAATAACAATGTGCGTCTCTGCACTCGCCTCTGTTTGCGCTTTTCTAAACTCCCGCTTCCTCCTAACTTCGACACGCGCTACTCGTGTTCCTGAGTGTTTTCGAATGTCTCCGAGTGTCCCTAGACGTCTTTGGGCAGCCAGACACTCGTGCCTCACGTGAGGCTGCTGTCTGCTCTCGACTTATGTTTAGTCACATGGACGCACACGCGTGTCCACACACGTGCACGCACGTCCACACGCACGCAACACATTCTGCGTGGGTACGTAGGTGTAGGCCAACGTGTTGCGGTCTTGGTGAACATTTGCAAACAGCAAACAGCTGCTTCCTGACGTCCGTCTATCGCATGGTCGCTCGCTAAGATGGATGGAGCCTCGCATGTACCACGGAATTAGTGTTTCCTCTGGAGGCAGCTCGTTATTACAGCGAACGAGGTGAACCTTCTTTACTCTCCTCGGCTCCTTCAGCTCCAATTCTCTGGACGTTCCTCATTTTCCAAGACCTCCTTTACATACTTTTTTTCTAACGGCGAGTCAAATCTTTGGGAAATAGGAAAAATGAGAGGACGAAACGCCAATGGCGGCGACAATGATTGCGTCGAAAGTCCAATCGAAGCTCGAATGCCACGTGCGTTCGACATGAACCTGGGGTCCTGGGGGTCTGGCAAGAGAAATAAAAGTGGGAGACGTGAGACGGGACAACGAGGAAGAGGCCAACACGTATTAGCAAGGTCCGAGTATATGTATGTTCTCGATAACTTCGCTTGACGTCGTGACTCTTACGACATTCCGAGTTCGAGTAAACGGCAGTCAGTGTTCAGGTGAGAGATTCAGTCATCACTGGTTGCGTACACAGGTATCCTAATGTAGAATAGTGGCTCAAAAAAAAGTGAGTCACAGTAGGCCGTCCTGACGTCATCGTCGTAGCATCTACGACGCTTGGAAACTTTTTCTAGGGTAGCCATTAGTTCAGCTTAGTCACTGCTGCTCTCTTCTCTGGTTCTCCTGCACGCACAGCCATTCTCGTTCCGACCGGACTCGTACGTGGACACGACCACATGGCCCACGTCCTCATGTAGTATGCATAATACCGGGTGGCCCTCGACAAAGGACAAGAGAACTCTTTGCAGTGTCTTGTAACGGTTCTGGGTTCCGCCATTGAACACCGCAAAGTCGTATTTGCAATTGGCCGGAACGAGAGGCGATCTCACGATGCATCATTTATCAGAATTTCGTTCTTCATTTCTCTCTCTCTCTCTCTCTCTCTCTCTCTCTCTCTCTCTCTCTCTCTCGTCTTTTCGTTTCAGCTCTGTCTTCGCCGACGCGCTCGCTATCTTGTGCGTCACCCTATAGATTTGCGAACGATGGCAACTAACTATAGCGATTCCTTGTGTGCTCGTGCACATTCTCGCGATAACGTATCTTGGAGTGATATATTCGTGAGGCTGTTCTCTACCCTGCTTCTCCAGTTTTTTCTTGCCCCCCCCCCTCTCTCTCTCTCTCTCTCTCTCTTTCACTTTCCTTGTTCTACGGGTCCACTATTCGGGCAGCGGTCCACGCACAGCGCACAAGCCAGACGAAGGAGATAAACTAACATAATCAGCCATTCAAACTCCTCACAAGATTCGCGAGAGGAATCAGGACGAGAGAGCCGTGTGATACTCGACCTACGTGCGATAAGCAAACTTGGCTTGTTGGGGCGAAACTAGGTGGAGCCAAAAATCTCTATTATTGACTTGAACAAGGGGCTGAGCTTAGCGAATTACTGAGAAAACAAGACGATCGTATCATGTTCTTTGTTTTTTGCTAAATTCAGGATTCTTGTATTACATGAGTTAGCAAAAACGATTGCCCAAATTGGTCCTGAACAGAAAGAAGGAAGGCAGCGCTGATTTCAGTTACGCATGTAGATTTGACAGATTCAGGAAGCTTTCAAAATTGAGATACATTTCCCGAGGGAGTAAAGTGGACGGACGGAGATTGGTCCATGATGGCTACGGCGCCATCGGACGTTCGAAGATGTTTGTTCTATTGGACTTTTGGACTGTTTGGTTGGCAGTTTGGTACGGCTGCCTCGGTCAACGTGAAATATCGAGGGACGCTTTGCAGAGGCGGCCTATCATTCGAATCTTGAATTTGAGTGTCGACCAATAGTCTTCCTAGCGCCTATTGCACGTGCTGCTGTGGACATGTGTGCGACTGTGCATGCATGTGGCGCGCGTCACCTTCGGTAGCATAAACAGTTCCACTTGAAGTCTTTTCAGGTTCCAGGGAAGTTCTCTTTTCCCGAGCACTTATCGTTATGCCAGTCGCTCTCGATAGTGCTTTCCTTAGGCGCTGCTGCTTCTCTTACGATACCTGCCTCGTGTCAAATATTTGAAACATTATACAGATTTAAGTAGCTACGGCTTCTTCCTGCAGCCCTTTCGTCTTGGCCAAGCGAATAGGATAATCCAACATAAAAACCCGTCGCATATAGACGGCAGTCAAATTCGCCCATAGATCTGGAATAGCCAGTCCCCCGTGTGATGATGCCGACGTCACTGTCAGCTGGCGTCACGGCGGACGGAATAGAGAGGCAGAAGAGAATCAGCCGGCAGTTGCAGCGGCGGGCAGTGCGAGGTCAATTGGTTGATATCGTATAACACGCGAGACCCGCGAGACGTACGGATACGTAGGCGGCGTACGAGAGTCGGCTAGCCTGTACATCGTGCGGCTGATGCACGATCAAGCAGAGAGAGAGAGAGAGAGAGAGAGAGAGAGAGAGAGAGAGAGAGAGAGAGAGAGAGAGAGAGAGAGAGAGAGAGAGAGGACGGCGGCAGGCGCGTAAAGCGGATTGGCCGACGTACGGGGGAGTGGCTCGAACGTGTCTCCGAAGGTCCGAGTCTCCGTGTGCGTGCTAATGGGTGTGAGTGGCATTTGATTGTGTAGTTAATTCATTCAGACACGGGAAGTGACCTTTATTTTCCTCCCCACCTCCTCTCCACCTCCACGCCACTCCATACCACTTCACTTCACTTCACTCGACTTTACTCCGGCGATCTGTTTTGTCTCTCCTCCGCGAGAGACCCTCTGCCTCCTCTGTCTCTGTCTTTGGTTCTGCTGCTGCCTCTACGATTGCTCTCTCCGGCTGCGTTCGCTCTCTCTCCCCCCCCCCCCCTCCTGCCGTATAATCGACCTCTACCAGTCACCATCTTCGTCTGGCAGACTCCCGTTCGCTGCCACTGCCGGTCCACGTGCAGTCGTCGAGAGACAGCCGGACGTATTCCGCCTACAGTGCGCTCAGGAAGAAGCAGCGCCGAGTCAGGATCGGATCTCTGGACGTTTTCCCACTCTTAATTTTCTTCTATTTTACTGGAAATTCTCCACGTCTACGTTTCTACACACGCACGCACTGCGCTGTCAGGCAGGGAAGCGCGACAGTTCAAAAGAAAATCGATCCTTCCTATTGCTGTTCTACCGATCCTACCTTTTCCGTTGCGACCCACGATTCTAGATTGTCAGATATCGCAACGCGATTTCTTCTAGGCAATCCATTCATCCTCGATTATTTAGAGAAATCCTGTGTATCAGTGAATTTGTTATTTAGCGGAAGGATGAAGGATAGGCAGCGAGGAAGAGAGGAGGAAATTGAAAAGGATCTGACAAAGGTTTCCTAGCATACGTTTTCTAATGGCAAACGGCAGACAGTTAGTCGAACAGCCGCATACCGATAATGGTATACGGCCAGCCAGCCGACACTCCTCCATGTACGAAAAAGTAGACACAACCCTGTGAATGGATAGAATCAATACGTAATGCGCATTGCTATACGTTCAGGCGTGTAGGCATGTGTGCGTGCTGTATGTGATATTACACATGCCTAGACTCGAGTCTCGTAGTCACAGCCGACTGACTGGAATTCTAAGAATCATCCTGGTAGCCTTAACCTTTTTGCTGAACCCTATTTCAGCGTCTCTTACGTCATCGGGCTAGTTGTACCGAGCACGCTCCCGATCCGCGCACACGACGCACGCACTCACGAGTCCACTGTGACGTGATTTTTCGATTCACGGTCACAAGGCGACTCCGGCTACCGATACAGATATCGTTCTCGCTTTCTGGTTTCCTTCGAGTCACCAACCTGCTCAGAAGCTACTAAGTTACGTTCTCGATCCACTGCTTTCTGTATCTCACACTATTTGCCTGAAGCTTACTGCGACCCTCTCTACCTCCAGTTCGTGCATCCAGTTGCGTTTACTGATTTTACGCGACACGAAAGATCAGCACCTACGGTTATCGTTATATTTCAAAGCCCGTTATAAAGAGAAATGGTAGTAGGCACTGGTGACTTCTCGTAAAAATGAACTTTGTGAAATGCTCAGTTTCGGGGCAGGCATTTGGGCAGCTGATCTTCTAGGATTTCCTGACCATGCACAGATTTATTTAACGTTGCCTGCCGCCATTTCTCTAATGCTCATGAATGTTTTAATCGAAAAGACACCAAAACAATTTTAAAAATGTTCATTTTGTTCGAAATTCACCGAGGTGTCTCACAATGTGACATTATTGGTGCTGCGTGCTCGAAGGGCGAGAATGATAAAGAAAATGGAGATGAGTGTGAAGGACGTTAAACACAATGGCCTCCCTGAGAACTCGGTAGCCGATTCCCCCACAGTTAGGTAGTAACGGTCTCGGTGGGATTCGCATCGATAGATCGATCGCGCTGATCCAATGCTCCCCTTCCCTCGCATCCTTCTGGCGCATTGGCTTTCCAATGAGGCAGCTACTTCTCGTGCAGACTTCAGCCCAATGATCCGTCGCGACTGGCGTCGTTCCTTTTGCTCCTGATGACTTTCGAATCCTGCGTCGTCCATTTTCCTATTGCGAATCCCGTTGCTGTCCTAGTGCCGCGCGTCCAGCCTTTGCGTATCACCGAATTTCGTTAATCTACATGGGACTGGATGGGCCAGGAGCGCGACAGTCGCTTCCTCATCGGGAAACCTGGACACGCGCCTGTGGGAAAAAGGTGCAGAAGGAGCGATCGACGCGCGCACTTCCGTTTCTGTTCTTCCCTTCCACACACAGATACGCGTATTTCCATATCACTGCGAGGCTTTCACCTTCGAGGACACGCGCAGCTCTCGGCAGATGCACCTGCAGCCAACTTCAGTCTGTCCCCATTCGATTGGAGGGTTGGAAACTTGCTGAATCCCATTACAAATGCTAGGTTTGCTGGAGCAGTCAATTTTCTACCTGTACTCCATGTGCCTACGCAATGCAATTCGGCTGGAATTCACAAAAAGGACTCGAGTTCTCTCGGATGATTTTTCAAAGGTGACTGCAGCTGCATCTCCCTTGCCTTGCTCCTGCGCCTCAAGGCAGTGTAGTCTGCAAATAATAATCGTGCTTTCAGTTTCCTTTCGAGAAGCACGTCCGTTCCATTGATATACACCAGCATGTAGCTGAGTACTCACGAATGAACCACACGCTTGCATGGGCAATGCTGCTGGACACGTGGAAACGATCCTATAGTTCCGACTCCTGGAAGAAAAACGATCCAACCCGAAGAGTAATGGTGCCGCCTGTGCGCATGCGCGCTCGTCGTACCAAACTGCCTTACGTTGGGAAACGATCCCTCTTTCAGGTTTCAAAGTCAAATCGTCTCATGCTCGTTGGTTCGTTCGTTCGATAGTTTGGGAATTTAGTAGTTTGAGGGTTTGAGAGTTTGGTAGTTCCCTCCAAGTTGCTGCGAAACCTTCGCTTCGGCCATTCCTCCCTGAAGAGTATCGTGAAGCAGATAGGAGCTCGACGTTCCGGTAGCCGTAAATTTCGAGGACGTTGAGCTTCGTGCGTAGATCGACTATGCAAGAATACGAGAGAGAGAGAGAGAGAAAAAGAGTATGCGTGCATGTGTGTGTGAGATGTGAATAGACAGAAGGAAAGTGCGAGGACAAGAGAAGAAAGGACGAAGAAAGGGAGTCTTGAGGAAAGAATTCGAGAGAGAAAAAAGTAAAGTAGTAAAGAGAAAAAGAAGGAAGAGATGGGCAACTCGAGGAATTTTCTCCAAGGAATATATATGGCATGATTACGTAATTGCAGGTTCTTCCAAGGAAGCGCTAATTTAGATAAAACTTGTAATAAAAACACAAAAGCCTCGTAATGACCGAGCTCTCTGGAAGCGCGTTCCGTCCTTCCACCCTGCCGTCCGTTCTGTTCGTCGTTTCGCTGGTTTCGCTGGTTTCACTGGTCTTGCTGGTGCGTCGTCCCGTCCGTCAGAGCAACAGAACCGTATCCAACGGACATACACGCGACAGGGCTATTATTTCGCGTCGCCATGCACGATACGCTCGGCTGTACTTGCGTCGGTGTGAACCCAGCCATACCTCTTTTTGGGTATTTTTGTTTCGGCTGGAGGCTTCGCAGCCCGTTTATAACCAACGAAATTATTGTTTAGCTCCGCGTAGTGAATTACCGAGGAAGAAACTTGGCTCCGGAATCGTGAACCCAGTGCGTTTAGACGTCTCAGAAGACACACTCGCGGAGCGCCGAACTGCGCCTTTTAATGACTCTGTGTTTGTGCAGTTTTTCTCGGGTTCCGTGAAACTTTTGCGCCGGCCCTGAACTGCCGATAGGCAGCCCTGACGCCCTGAACGTGGAACGGAGGGTCGAGGAGATCAGAAGTGGCCTCCAGTGCTGCCAACCTCGAGTACAGTCAGGGAGCATAATGGCTCGAAGGACCCTTTGAAATAATAAAGTAAAGAAGAATATGCTCGAGAATCGTTGAGGACGAAGCTGACGTAATGTCGGTGTGCGTGAGCCTTTGCTTCCAGCATACGTTCGCATGCGTAGCCTGCGTGCGACACGATCTTCCGTTCTCTGCGAAATACTTTTGTGCGTGCGTGAGTCAGTGAGTAAGGGTGTGCTTTCTGTCTGTGTTGAGATAATACAAGATCGAGCGATGTCCTCCACTCGTTCTTCCTTCAGTCGCTTACCGCGCCCTTGAGCCATCTTCTGCTCCTGTTGCAAAGATCTCTTCGCTTCGAAGCGAGAGATCGTTAGAGCGCCAATATTTCGAAACAGCGATATTACATATGGTGATCTATGCCAGCTCTCTTGTGGATCGGGACTGGCACGATCGGACGCGAACTAAAATCCTTTTCCAGCATCCTTGTCTCTTCGAGGAGTCTCGGAACGATAAGATGCAGCTTCCTGGTAGGAGCGACATTAGGAAATCGAACGATCTTCAAAGTATCACGAGTTCGGTTGAAATCGGCCGGTTTCGCCGAAGGCTCGTTGTCAGTTCGAGGGGCAGGAGGGCGGAGGGGCGGAGAGACGAACAAAGGGCCGTGAGGTATCGATAGCGGCCGAGTTTCGATGGTCCTCTTGGAAGCGAAAAGAGATGGGTGCATGCCGCGTAGGGAATACCAACGCAGAGGAGACCTGCGGGGGTGCAAGTGAGTCGGTAGTGTTACTCCTGTTGAATAATGAAGCGCCACCAGGAAACCGAAGCGAAGCGTGGTGTAGCGCGGCGAAGTGGGGCGCGGCGGGGAGAGTTCAGTCTTGGCGAGTGAGTGAGCGAGCATAGAATATAAATTCTATAGACGCCCGTATGTCCCCGTGGTGAATGCCGCGAGCTCTATAGGCTCCATGATTAATTCAGAACGCGGCCATCTAAGATTTTTGCGGGCGGCTAAACGCTTTGCCCCACTATGTATAATACGAGGGGGCCGCTCGATAACAGCAGTACGCTGTGTGCTGCAGTGTACGTGTATGTTTGGACGAGCTAGGGGAGCACGGTAAAGGGCCGGAGAGCATGGTGAGCGGCTCCAGCCTGCAACGAGTAGGTCTGCGTGACGCGCTATACGGAGCTGCTTGCGTCTGTGTGCATGCACGGCTGGATGGTTCTCTAGCGGAGAAAAGGCTCTTGCGAGATTGATTGGGGTGCTTGGGGCAGCAGCACGGTTCTACGTTCCCGCTAGGGATGCACGTGAAAATGGCGCATTAGTTTAGCTTGGCTAGGTGCTCTCGTCTCGCTAGCTAACTTGGACACGTAGCTGGCGGCACAAGTAGACACTCAGGGAGCCAGGTGAATAGGCACACAGGCATACAGGCACATAGGCACATAGGAATATGGGCGGATAGACGGATAGGCAGGACAGACACGATTCGTGTCTCGCATTTCTCTCCGGAGCCTTCGTTAGGTCCTGACCGCGCGTGGAGATCTGGAGCCGTGCAGCATCAGGCATGGGCAGGCGGGCTGAGAGAGAAACTTATGGGCCGTGCGGGGGCCTGAAACACGATATTTTTACGAGCACGGTGCGGGGCCTCCTCCGCGCAGCTCAGAACGCTTGGAAGACTCATAAGGCTCAAGAGGGTATTGTTAAGGTGCAGATGGGCGTGCACGGTCATACGCGGATTGACGCACACCGTTGGGCTCTCGTGTTCGTCCGCGCAGCGGCTGGCTGATCGGCTCGGCGATCGGATAAGGTCTTTCGAGTGGAGGGACAGCGCGAGCGGGACAGGGACAGTAAGAAGACGACGACACCGGGCTCCGAGATCGAACGAGAGAAAAATCGGCTTAGCGAGCAGATCGGACTGGTCTGCGTCCGACGAGGCGTGCACGCCGCTCAGGACATTCGAGTATCCCGACTCCGAGGTTGAGGTTGCGAGGGATCCTGGGGAGGAGCTCTGAAAATTCCAAGGGAGAGAAGAAGGACCTCTCGGATCGACCCTCGGACATAATGGCCGTAACGAACTCTCGGGATTAATCATCGTGTCTACGCTCGGGCAGATCGAACCCGCCAGATTAGCCCACCGACCGCCTTCCATTATTGCACCGAGTCTCCCTTGGCAGGAACTTCGAAGGTTGAAGGTTGCTGCGGAGGCTCCATCGATTTTCTTCCTCCGAGGATCTTTCGAGAATATCTCCCATGCGCGGACTCCGCTCGAATGGAACCGGCAACTTCGGCTCGTTTCGTCCCTAGAACGAATAGGCTCGAGCTGGACCACGTTGGGTCCAAGGAGGCTGCATACCTCGGGACCAAATATAACGCAGGGACAAGAAAGAAGCAGCAGCCTGTATTTATTTCGCCGACAACAGCCATGCGCGCCGGATGCGCCTAAGCCCCATCCGGAGGGCATCCTATGGTAACTGGACGCATCTACGTAGCGTGTACGCGCTTGTGTATGGGAAATCTCTAAAAGCCCCATGATATATCATGCACGCCGACCATAGCGATATAAAGCAGGCCCCATACATTACGCGCTCTGCCCCTACGCTCGCTCTGAGCCCTCCTCTATCGTGTATTTACCACCGTCGCCTTTCTCCCTCTGGGCCCATACGCTACACACACGCGTCATTTGACTGTCTCAAAAAAAAAATGCAAGGGCATAACCAGGGAAGAAATAGATGAGAGGAGTGTGAAGAACTTTTGTGCCCTTTCCTCTTGAACTGCGATTCTGTCGGCGCGTGGTTTCGAAATCGAAAATAGTAGTCAGCAAATGGAGCCAGGAACGGAAAGAACCGGGCCGAAACGAAACAAGGTGGAATTGGTATAGCATAAGCCGGGAGCTAGGAACCTTTCAGAACGAGTCAGGCAATACGTCTACTCGGGACAATGAGTTCCCTGTATATATATCGAACCTGTTAAACCAGACGGAATTAGTCGAAGCTCTAGCTCTTCACTCTTTCTCTCCCTGTATCCCTCATTCCTCTTCTCCAGCAACCCTTCAACCCTCCGACCCTCCGCCATTCAACCCTCTTACTCTCCTGCCCCTATCCTTATTTCCTTCAGTTCTTTTCCACTTAGCCATTTTGACCTATTATTCTCTCTCTCTCTCTCTCTCTCTCTCTCTCTCTCTCTCTCTCTCTCCCCCTCTCCCTCTCTCTCCCGTTCCTTTTCTCCGTCCCACTGGCCCGTCGGCTACGCTCATTCTATCCAACTGTTTATTATTGAAGTAGTGTCCATGGTAATTGCCAACATGGAATACAGAATCCCAATGCATTGTTCTTTGTTTGCTTCCCGCTTCTCAGGATTTCGAATACGAGAGCAACCAGAGGGTACCTTTGCTCTGGTGGTAGCGTGCCTTCGAGAGAAAAGGGATAGTTGCTGAGGCTTCCGGATATGGCTGCGGGATTTCGAACTGCTGATAAGAAGGGATCCTTTCTTATTTCTCATACTGCTCGAGGAAGTAAATGAGAAATTGACAGGATTAATGTCGAGATGGCGTTTGATGGGATTCACAATCAGTTGCGGAAGTAGGGAGCCCTCCTCGTAGCTCTAGTGTTATCAATGGCTTACGTGGTTCGACCTCGTATGAATTGCAAAATAACGAGCGGCAGTGTCCCTCGACCCGATAATCCGACTAGTCGTCAATTGGAGCGAAACTCGCGACGTGAATTGGACTGACGCGACCAATTCTTGTCGCAATTTCTGTCGTCATTGCCGACGACGATGAGGCCACGCAACTGGACGAGGAATGCCAAAACGTATAAGCCGGCTCTCCGACAGGGAAAAGTCATAAAGCCGTTATAAGTCGGGGAAATTGGACTTGTCTAAAATTTTTTGAACGTTTACGGCAGTTCCAGTCACAGGGTGGTGCGATCGATGGACCCGCGGGTGCAGAAAGGGAATGCTTTGAAGGTATATATGGGGTCGTGAGAGAAGGGAATGGAGAATTGTTAGAAATTGGCAAACGTCGCTCCTCCACCGTGGACACAGCTGCACGTCACGATCGACCGATTTGTTATGATTAAAAACAGCGTCCAGAGCCATGTCGAAGCCGCGGCTGCATCGACATGGTTCATTTTCATCGGGCTATGGAAAATTTCCACTTTCGAGTGGTCGTTATCGTCGCTATGCGAATGGCGACTCGACGAGCTGGAGCTCAGCGCCTCGCAAATACGCGGACACGCAGCCAATTTGAATTTGGAGCCTCGTGCGCCTGAATGACTCGGGACGCCTCTCGTCTTTTACGCGCCAGACGCGGCGAATCGATCGTTCCCCTCCTGTTCTCCGCCATTCTAACGGGAACTTGGAAGTTTCTCTTGGGTTCCGATGCAGGGGAGCTCCGTCAAGAGTCGTTACGTGGAAATCCTGCGATTCACCAACGTACCCGTCGATATTTTTTCCCCTTCCAGGGCCGAACAATGTAGGTTAGGTTAGAAGCGAACAAGGAAGAGATTGGCCAAAGGGGTCAATGAACCCAGAGGATAGTCCACCCTCTGGGTTGCAGGAGGCCTGTTTCCTCCTTCGAAGGGTCCCTGCAGGTGTGGATCTCGGATCGGAAAGAAGGTGCCTCGCGGCCAGGGAGGACCGCAAAGTGCTGCTGCGATTGTCCAGGGGCGCAAAGGCTACTGCCATCTAACTTTTTGTCAGAAAAGTATATTTAAATGTCATTACCTGATTTACTTGACTATTATGTGATAGGCGAACCGATACGAATATTCACGTCGGCAAATTCTATCGTTTACTTCATAGCCAAAGTATACTCGAAGCGGCGACTCGCTCTGCTTCCAATTCATTTAATTCCATTCCACTTCACGCTGCTCATTCTCTTTCATTCGACTTCGCTCAGCTCTGTCGTTACATTATTAACGTGACAAATCGACCAATCGCCGTGCGCAGCTGCGTCACGAGCTGCAAACTAAATAATAGAAGCGGTCAATCGTGGCCCATCTTTCTGCGGCCTCTTCTCGATCCTCTCATCGACAGAGAGCTCTATTCTCCTGCGAATTTCAGGAGCCGGAATTGGATCTGTAATCTTTCTCAGCCAGATTATATTGTCCTTAGCTCAAGGTTCGGCCGGGCAATCGATTGTCAGCGATCGTCCTCGCGCGGCGAAGTCGATACCAGGATCGCGTTGAGGAAATCGTCTTCGTCGTCGGACAGAATGGCTCTTGATGCACGCACGAAGCTTTACGCGTTTTATGAAACGTCTCCTATTGGAGTTTATGGCACTCGACCGGGGAATCCGAACGTCGTTTTACGATTCCCGTGGCGTCGTCGAACAACGCCCATAGCCTACAGCCCACAGCCCACAGCCCACAGCCCGTAGCCCTTAGTCCCATAGCCCGCATTGCCCGTTATCGCTCTAAAACATTTTCTGCCTGCCACCCCATCAAATTCAAACTACGTTCTGGAGCCGTTCCGAACGACCTGCCGTAAATTACAGCCCCTGAACGGCCGCTCAGGCCCACTCAGACTCACTGTCACTCCCTGAGACTCCCTTACGTTTCCTCGGACTCAGTCGTTTCACGATGGCACCACCTTGCAGGCAACCCCTATACCGTCATCGCTGTTTACCCGACCACGTGTGCACTTTCCTTCTCTTGGACTTTTTCGGCAGAGCTGACGTCACGACGTCAGTCGCGAGAAAAATACCAAAAAAAAAAAACCATCGACCTCGAATTTATCGGCTGGTCTCCGGCACAAGGCGTAGATGCGGCGCAGGGATTGTGCCATCCGTTCCGCCATTCTGCTGGGGCCACGGATTTAACCAGTGGGCCCGCATTCGATTTCATGCTGAAATTAATGTATGCTCGCCTGAATTCTGATGTAATCCCAGCCATTAGGACTCCTTTATGCGCGTTGCCTGCCGCGACGACCATTTTTGGTTCGTTAACCATTTACGGCTCTGCACGCTTTCGATTTTCCCTCTTTTTCCCCCCTGTTACCTGTCCTTCTCCTTCACAAATTTCCCTTCTCCTCGTTCCCTTGCCAGTCCTCCTGATCCTCGATCTTCTCCTCTGCCCTTTGCTTTCGTGTAACTGCCGAGAATGCTTTTCAGAAGCGACTCTGCTCCATCACACAGAATCGGTGATTCTTCGTCTACTCTCTTTCTTTCATTCTTTATTTTCCTTCTCCTCCTACCATTCACGCAATTGGCAGAATTGCACAAAGGATGGTACTTCGATTGTGTCGAGCGAAGGACGATTGTCCATTCGCTCTGGACGTAAGTACAGGGGAAACGCAGAGACACGGAGGAAGTCTTTAACCGATGGATATCGGAATTTGACGTTAAGGTACGTGGCAGCAGCCTAGTCTCGATTTCACTCACAATCAGTTGAATCACGTCGTGTCGAATTGAATCGGGTCGAGTCGAGCTCAGTGTCGAATCTCAGCATTCAAAAATCAGACGCAGTCGGCATGCTTAACGCGAGTGAGGCTCCGGCATGGCGATTATTGGCTACCCGGTACATAGCCAACCAGGATATAGTACATAGTATATCGAATATCTATACACGTATGTACAGAGGGAATGTGCAATGGGATCTTCGGGATGTGCAGATTAGCAGCCTCCTGCGGGTAACTTATGTACCGCTTTTACTTCTTTCTCATTTGCCCCCTTAGTCTCCCTCAACTGTCTCCTCGCGTCTACACTCGACCACAGCAAACTCCGAATCGAGACTCAGCTCGTCTTTCCATTTGATTTCCTTGCGCCACCCGAAACTCGCTTTCTTCCTGTGCCGAATATCCAGAGCGAAGCAACAATCCAGTCAGATGCAAAGAATCAATAAGGGCATTCGGAGAAGAAGCGTTTGTATCGATTTATCAAATAATTTATAAACTCATTAGATTTCGCTTAGCGCCGCGAATGCGTCTGTCACAGTCACTCACTGAAGGTGACTCCGAAGCACAACCAGAATGGCCTTTGATCGCGTTTCAGACTCCGTGTGCTGAGCTGTTGGGATCTGCGATAGACGAAACAAAGGGGGCGGAAGAGAGACGGAGAACAAGAAATCATAGAGAGCCTGTAATCCATAAAGAGTATATCGGTGTGCCTACATGCAGGGAAAATAGAGAAGACCGTATCCAAAAGATTCGACTCAGTGTGCAGAACGGGCAAAGCAAGCTCAATGGCCAGGATGAGGAGACACGCGATGCTGCATTTTGCACGTTGAGAGTGAACCAGTATTACTTGAGAGCGAGATACATATACAGGCTACCAGAGAGAACGAGGCAAAGAGAGTGAGTGAGAGACTGAGATGGATAGAGAGAGAGAGAGAGAGAGACCCCGTGGCGTAGGCCTCTATTCAGGAATCGGACTGTGAATGCACCGACAGCCTAGGCTTCGACCCCCCTTTGAAAGGAAAATGCCGTCGTTCGGCATCACGATTAGGCCGGGCTTTGAATCGCGCGGATTACACACCGTGAGACCGAAATTAATGCGGAGTCTCGCCCCCCGTGCGATAAATAATGGATATCAGCGCCGCAATGCTAACGTACAAACTCAGGAAAACGCCCTCGATCGCTGCCGCGCGATGCACCGTACCACAGCCCCAGCGACTAGCCTCCTCTAGACAGGCCCGGGAGAGAGTAGACTAGTGCGAGAGAGAAAATGAGTGAGAGAGAGAGAGGGGGGGAGGGAGGAAGGGAGGAGAGTGGGTCTCGAGTGTCAGTGGGCGGAGAAGCCCACTTTTGCACTCTGAAGCCTCCTTGATTTTTCGCGAGCACAAAATGGAACTCATCGCGACGCTGACTCTCGTACGATTCTCAAATTTTCAACTTCAATTTGGTTGCGTTTTAATTTCTTGTTAACTTTTTATTTTTACTTTTTGAAGTACCGCTACTAATCTATTCACTTTTGACTTCCCTGGAGGTAAAGCAGAGACCAGATCAGACTAAACCGTCGATGTTAGAAACGATATGGGAGTTATTAAACTATTAACAATCGTATGGAATAAAGCGTAGAGATGATTGAAGTAAAATGAAATACATGGAGGCAAGCTTGAAGGTCGATAGTAAAATTCAAGCGTTCGGGGATATAGCATAAAGTTCGTGCTAGATGCCGCTCGACTTGCGAGCATTCCGATGCGATATCGGATAGCGTAGCACACATTGCCCTTGCACAACTCGAACGCTCAGCATTTCTGCATAACGGGCTGCAAAATTGTAGAAATTCTTATGGGGGAATTTGTTATAAAACACGCCAGAGAGAGAGAGAGAGAGAGAGAGAGAGAGAGAGAGAGGGGGGGGGGAGGATCAAAATACAAAGATCGTATGGGACTACTGTATACGCACATACGTTGAAGCATGGACAGGAATACAGGATGGGATGCAGGATGGGATATAGGCTAGAGCCACTCCCATTGCGAGAGGAGCGGCGCCGCACGGTTCTGAGTCTGGTCGCCCTGTGGCACGTTGCTATATCGACGAGAGAGCCAGAGCTATGCCCAGAGCACTTCGCGATGTAATATCCGCAAAGTTCTCGATAAAATTGCACCCTAGCCAGGTTATAGGAGAGTGCGTTCCCCGCCGGTGCATGTCTGTTCCGTTTAGGCCGTGGTGCAGCTAGACGGACGAGGGTGGAGCGAGACGCGAGGGGCGAAGGCCAGGGAAAGGCGGCTTGGCGAGGAAGCGGCAGTATTTTCATGTAGCCTCTGCCGTAGTGTGGATGCGTCGCGGCGGCCGAGTGCGCTAGTCGTTGCATCGACATGTAGAATTATTGCCAAAGTTACGCCACGTGAACCCGATGCCCGTATAGCTAAGCCCTGTTTCGAAAGCTCAGCTTCAGCGACATCCCCTACCAACAAGCCCCCACCCCTATTTCCTAACCCTGGGGTGTACTCGAGTACCTACATGGCTGGCGTTCTGGTGTCCTGCTACCACGAACCAAAACCGTCTGAATCGTACAAAGGACTGTGCGGAAGTTCTCTCGCGAGCACAGAAACAACCATAAATTCATTTGGCGAAAGGGCCGGCACACTGTGCTTCGCATTCCTCTTACATCAGTGGATTTTCCTTCGAGAAGCGGGTCGACCATCGTTATTGGCCTAGACTGCTTGTAGGAGCAATTCGAAGAGAAGTCTCGGGGTTCGGAACTCGATATACGACTGGCTAAGGCAGTTCTCTGAAATTGTGCGCGTTTCCATTATGCTGGACGCAATAAATCTTCGTGGTCTTATCGAGAAAGTGACGGTGACGGTGAATCTGGGTTTCCCCCCGTATCAAATTCGAGAATTATGCCTGCAAGCCGTGTTTAATTCGATTCGGGCTGGCCGACGGGGGTCCGAAGGGTACCAATAAGGATTTAAAGGGGTCGAAGGACCTTCGGAATGAGTTGCTCTTTCTAATCCTGCCACCGAGTACCCACAAGGGAATAGGGGGAGGGGGCGGGGTTGTAGTCGCTTTATGAGGTTCGAATTGCCCAGCCGAGCAGTAAAGACTTTAGGAGACACAGGGTTTTGTAGCATAAAAAAGTGAAAACTCATTCAGATCTGTCCTTGTGACAATGAGGCCAGGGTGACTACTCGACCTGGGCCTGGATTGCCTGGATTGCTAGTAATTACAATAGCCAGGGATCAGGTGTCATTACGGTTTTAACCTGCAAATAAATCCAACCGAGATTCTTCGAGCTATTGAAATTTGGGGCATATAGAAAGGACCAGTGAATTGTCAAAAAATTTTATAGAACAGGAAAGGCCCCTGAGGGCGCTATCTGCGCTTTTCGATCCTCATGCGCACAACTGAAATTAGAAACTGCCGGGGAAATTAGAGGAGAGGCCACCGCCAATGAAAAAGGTGGAGTGAAGTGGACTGGAGTGGAATTACGGTGATGGTAGGGGGTCCGAAAAGAGAGGGGTGCTATCGGTATTTGCGATTTGGCACAAGGCCCAATGTACTGTGCATAGGTACATGTACGTGTGAATATGGAGTTGTAAGGCACTTTTAGGGTCCATAGGGAACCGACGGTAGGTGCTGGTTCCTTCTCCCTGTGGCTTATCTCTCTATCTGTAGGTCTGGTCCGCTTTCACGTTCCTTCTTTATCACGAATTTACCTCATCGCTCATTACCCTAGACACAATTCATTCTCCCGGCCCCGTGATGCTCGGGGAATTTCTATAGCCCATGATTGTGGCCTCCACGCCCCCCATTGTACCCGGACTGTACGGGCCCCGCTGGTGGTTCAGATGGGCCCAGACTGATAGGACCCCCTCCGATCGGACTCGGCGCCACTCGCTCATTACGTTCCGGAACCCTCCGTGACCATGCTGCGTAACACCATCACCTACGTTCCATTCTCTCCCTAGTTCCTATTCTCTTGTTCTCTTGGGTAACACTCGCTCCCCCCCTCCCTTCCTGCTCTTCGATCCAACACCCCTTCCACGACAAATTATTTTTTTCCGCCAAACGATCGGGAAACCGGAAAACCCGATTATGCTCTTAGTCACGGGAGTCAAGGGGATGGAGTCCGCCATGACGAAGAGAAATAGCACGCTGCGTTTACGCTTAAGCCGCTACGAATACCATGGCTATTTCTTTTCTCTGTAGTTTTATTTTCCATTCATTAAATCTTACTCTCTTTTTCCCTCTCGAGCACCCTCATCCTATTATCATCTCTTTCCATTTCATCTCACATCATCTCGCCACGGCCTCCTCACTCTGCACTCTCTTTACGTTGGTATCGCATCGTTTTTCTCAGAAAAGAAGTAGCCTCTGACAAGTTCTTGGAAATGTGAGCATTCGAGCAAGTTCAGAGGCAGGAAATTCCAGCAGAAAGGAGGAACGGACGACGGAGAGCGAGAGGAAGAGAGTGAGAAAGGCGGGGTGGGGGGGTAGAAAGAGAAAGGAAGGAACGTTGCGTGGTAGCAAAAGAGGAAGAGAAAGAGAAGCACGAACGATCGCGAAGGCAACTAGGTGATTGTGCGCGTGTGCTCACTTAATCGGACGGTTTAAAGTCCAGTACGTGGTCATTACGAGCTACCCGCGACCGTTATGCTTGGAAGCTTTTGTAGCTCTCGGAGAGTCGCGCGATGTGGGGTGTGTTGCGCTGCGTTCGGACTTGACGCTAAAGACGCTTAATTCGTGCCATCCCTCCGGGGTTCTCTCTCCTCCAGACGTCACTATCGGACGTGTCTCGCCACTCTACTCTGGTATCGAAGTTCCTGAAACAAATCCAATACCTCTCACCCTCTCTCTCTCTTTCCGATTACGCTGGTGGCTAGTACGTACTCCCGTTGGCGCAGCTAACTTCTATCTCGCTCTAGCACTACCCTGTCTCAGCTCGGGCCGTGGCCAACCGTTCCGAGGACGAAGAGGGAGCACGAAGAGGCGAAGATGGCACAATGGCCAAGCTGATGTATTCCACGGGGAAAGGACTTTCGATAAATTTCCAAAGACTTTGAAAGGTGCCCCCCACCCCCCCGGACACCTTGTGTCTCAAGGAAACAACCAGTCGGTATACGGTGTATGATCTCCGTGTACGTGATGGACTGTACAGTGAATGTACTAGGCTCTATGGTGTACGGTTAATGGACCAAGGGTCCCATTATGAGCGCAAACCTGCTCGACACATGTCCGCCGGTGGTGTGATCACGCCCCCCCCCCCCCAGTCCCCACTGGCACAGCTACGGCATTCTTACAGATTCGATTCTAATGTGCGAGCCTGTCCATCGGAAGCATCCGTAAAGATAGTTTTCTTAATGAACAAATATATAATCTAGGGTTTCGTTCGATCTTCCTCCAGTTGAGCAGGGCACGATGACTTACTCATGCTCGGGAATAGTCGGACATATTTGAAAAGCCTGAGCCGTTGATAGCGCGTTGCGAATCTATTTCTCAGGATGATCAAGTCAGTCGAGATGGTTGAGATGGTCGAGATGAATGAGATGACTCTAGGTTACAGCGATGTGATCGAGACGTGGCCTGACGTGGATGGGTGGTTACCCTGCGAGTGAAGGAGAGGGGTCTGAAAAACGATGCTTTTTTTCTCGTGACTGTGGCTCGAACATGGGTTCCATTACGAGGCAAGGAGTTCGAGGTTAGGTTGCACAGCAGGGTCCGAGGCTACGGCACTTTGCCAGTTTACCTACTCCGCTCAGGGGACTTTAGGCTTTCAACTTCTACATGGTATGAATAGGCCGTTTCCTTTACCCGTCGGAGATTTTCGTACGAAACGAGAATCGGCGGGCAAACACGACCCAACTCGGTTCGAAGAGGAAGTTAAGCCCGACTTACGTGGACAAAGCGTCAGCAAACACAGCTCCCGGATTCCCATCGATTCTTCCGGATAGCGAAGCGTAGCGTAAATCTCGCGACGCAATATGTCGTGAATCCTACTATTGCAGATCTTCATTTCGAGCCATCTTACTTCTCGACTCAGATTCTAGCACTATTTTTGTTTCTGTTCGTTTCGTGCAACTTCATCTCCATCCTCATCTTCGAATTAGTCCTATGTAGAGAATAGGACTGAAACGCGGTCGAGGAGGCACGAGAAGGTGGAAGGATCCGCAACAGGGAAATTTGCTGTGTCGGAGATACCAGAGGTCCCAGAGATCTTGAAGGTTACTCCTTACTCAGAATGTCCCTCCTACTCTGTACCAACGTTCCACCCTCCTTTTATTGGTTATTTCTCCTCGCCATCCTCAAAGCTGCTTATACGAGCCGCGCGCTAAAAACTGATTCAGGGAGGCTCTCAACGGTTTCACTAAATTTTCTAGGATGAGTCCTTGATGACGTCATCCGTTATGCAACGAGCACAATCCAGCTCGACCGAAGTGGCGATGATGCAGGTGATGCTGATGACGCTCATGATGCTGATGATGCTGGTGATGCTGGTGATGCTGGTGGTCGCGCGATAGGCTGGTTTCCTGCATGAGTCACGGAAAGGCCTCAGGCCAAATAAAACTACCCACATCGGAGCTAGTAGACGCTTTCGAAAGAGATTCGCAACAGCAATCTTTCATGCGCGCTGTCAGTACTGTCTGCTCTTCTAGCAAACTAATATCCAGCTGGTCTCACAGCTATTCAAATTTATGAGGTTATTTGGAATCAAAGCTCCTTCGTACTATTCTTGTGGAAAAATCAGTCGGCTGGTGCGTCAGTGCTCCAACTCTGTGCAGTCAATCAAACTCTTGAATCGACATTAAAAACTTTGAGGAATTTTCCTCTTCCGCAGTCCTGTATCTTTGTTATTCTCTTCCTTTCAGATTTCATCCCTGTTTTCGAGCCTTGAGGCCTCCACTCGCTTGGCATTCCAACTACGCGAATCGCGAAAATATAGCACACACTTGTAGAAGTTCTAGTAGAAACAGAGACCGTCGAAAAGCATATTCCTGTATCCTTCGAAAGGATCAAACGTGGCGAGCTGGGAAATGGGATATTTATGGGGTGATTCATCAGTTGGCAAGGGTCGTATCCGCGAGCGAGTTGTTTCACAAGCGTCGCACCGAATGTGGGTCAGCTTGAAAAATGACGAGTCTTAGAGTCTTGGCAATTGTACGGTTTCCGGCAACGCGAAATCGTCTTAGTTAGAGAGGCGAAGGACTGCGAGCTTAACGTCAGGCTCCCTTTCACGATTCCATCGGTTCGCAGTTTTAAAACTTCACGAGCTACTTCGCTCATCCATTTCACTTCGGTTCTCATCGGTGCCCAGAGCTGCGCAGCTGAAGGCGCTGCGGCAGACGGACAATTAAGGAGGGATGGATTTCAAAGGCAGGTTCCTGCGGAAATATTAATCCAGCTCCCGAAGGGCTGGCTCCAAGGGGTGACTGGGCTCTTTCGTTTCCCTTTGAACACTCTCGAACGGTCGGACGATTGCGAAAGGCGTGTCAGTCGAGGAAATTACTAAGAATCGCAAGACATTTTCGTGTTGGCCCCAAGGTTCGCCCTCTTCCACGTTTTCACCGTTTCGGCCTCTTTCTCTCTTACCCTCTAACTCTTTCGTTCTCTCTCATTCTCTCACATTCTATCCAGTTCCCCATATGCGAGGATGAAAGCGAAGCGCCGCACAGCGATCGCTACGAAAATATTAATCCAGCGTAGATCGCCTGTACTCGTCTCTCTCGCTCTCATGGAATCTATGAGCACAGTGAACGCCGACGCGCCGATGCAAACACTAATGGGCGGCGCGACACGACTGGAGGGACAAGGTCTCTTTCCATGTCGGCATTTGCTTCTGATCGTTTTGGTTTTCCTGAGGGTTCGTGTGGAAATACTTGGGAACTTTCCTGAAGGCGCTGCTTTCCTTTCCACGTTGGTTTAGGCTCCTCGAGTGCTCCGACAGTGTGCCTTGTATCTCTACCGTCCATCTTTAATCTTCGACATTTTGCACATTATCAGCATTAGGCCCGAGCCTTACCGAACGGCTCAACGGTATGCGCCCTGGACCCTGGAGCCCAGGCTCGTCATTATGTCTACTACGGTGGATCTTCGTTTTCGCGAGTATGGAAGTAAAGCATCCTTCTTGCAGGAGGGACACGTTAATCGTGACGACGCCCCCTAATATTATCCTAAATGTTCTGCGCTCCAGTGTCGCTTTTATTGTTCTCATTCGTTTATACTTCCCAGGATCTCCTCAGCATCCCCTTGGTCCATTCCCCTGAACTTAGCATCCTCCTTGCTGGGCGTCTGGCTCATTGGTCGGGAGCTTTCCCGGTAATGCCTCTCCTGCCTCTTTTCCCGCAGAGCCGCAATTTTTAACGGCGCCATTTCTGGCAGCCGGCGACGCCTGGTGCAATTACCACGGGAACGATTACGATCGGCCCCGCCAACCCGCGCAATGTTTCCCCTCGGAGTTCCCATTGCGCGTTGCGCCCCAGGGCCGCTAGTGCACACGACTATAGTGCACAGTATACGTATGTACATAGGATATATGGCTGTATCTACATTCGCATCCACATATACAGTTATTTGTCTAGCTTCTAGGACTCCGTGTGACTCTGTGCAGCTGGTTCGTGCGCTCGATAAAGAATGCGTTCCATTTGCGAGACTCGTGCATAATTGCGTGGACAATGAAACACGGGCGGACGTCGGCATCGATGCGCAGATCGAAGACAGCGTCAACGCAGTCTCAGTCAGCCTCTATCTAGTCTCGGATCAATTGGATTTAACACGATACCCTAGGTCGCGTCCCTTTGCGTTCCAGTTCAAGTAGTCAAAGGTACACGACGAAGGTAGCCGCTGCTTACAGCAGCTGCTTCATTCGGATAACGATGAATCGAGCGAGCGAAGAATGCAGGAACGAAGAATGTTCCTTACCGATCCAAATTCGAACTGAAGGTTGAATTGACGCGACTTGAAATTTTAAAATTCCTTTGTTCACAATGCGGCAGACTATTAAATGAATTTTAGTTTAGGTTCTTATGAATGATTCTGTGTCTGGCATATCCGACCGGACCGAAACCGGTCTCGCCGCGTGCCGGAAGGTCCAACCTACGTATCGCGATGTTAACGGCTTTCGGATGCTGATTTCCTGCGTTAATTTGAATTAATTGACGGAGAGACAGTTGCGGGAATACGGTTGCGCCATACAAGAGATTTCGATAATCTCGATTAATTCCAACTCTCCGCTCATCGAATCCCGAAATATGCCACCTACCTACCTATCTCTCTCTCTCTCTCTCTCTCTCTCTCTCTCTCGCTCTCTCTCTCTCTCTCTCTCTTTGGAATCGCATCGACCCGCAAATTGCCGGATTTCAGATTTCAGACTTTTACGGGACACGCCTCACTCTCAAATGCTGATTGATGAAAGACAAGCCGCTATTTCGTACGCCTTCTAAACGAATTGCTGTCTTTTTGCGAGAACCTGGTTTTGCTACGCTATTCTCGCTGCTGATTAATCAATTAGAAAATGCCACTCTATCGATCGACAGAACGATCAATCGATCGGTCGATGTAAAAAAATATTTTCATGACACGAGATCGATAAAGCAATTTTAACTTAAATGAAATGAAGAATTTCATTAAATTCTGTTCCAATTTTTATTATTTTCAGTGTTACTTTATCGTTATACTTGATTATCCCCTGAGCGTCCATGCGTCCCGGTTTAGTCCTTTTCGATGCGGATTAATTATGCGCACGCATTTGGCACTTCCTCTAAGAACTTTATTAGTGATGCCATATTTCGTAAATGGCGGATGTTGGTCGGAGGTATATGCGGTACGAGGGCCCCAAGAGGGCCAGGGTCATCGGGTGCGTCGGGTGCGTCGGGTGCGTTACCCCTGCTGCGATCGCTTCTCTTTGAGAGAAGGTAGTGGATTCCTGCAAATATACGACTTGTGCTCTACGCACCATTCGATTCTAAACGAGTCTCTAAAATTTATGTTGCAGGTAAGAGGTCATATTGCCGGAATCTGGACAATGATACAGGTACGCAGAAGAAGAAGCAGGGCTTCCGCGATTAAGTCGCTGGGGGAGCTTAATGAGCCACATGATTTATAGTCGACCGTCCCTCCGTGTGGCAAATATGGCTGACAAAAACCGTCAACTCGTTCGTCCGTTCGTTCGTCGCTCGTCCCTTCGGTTCAGCGGTTCTCCGGTGACCATTCGGTGACGCTACCTGCCAATCTTTCTTCCGAGAATTCGTGAAAAGACAAAATTCAGCACTACGTCTTATCCGCATGCGCTTTGCGGTCGGTCAAGCGAAATCATCTTCCAATAAATTCCAGGAGTGTCTTCTATTCTATCCCAACGTATCAATAATCCTCTTTTTAGAACATCCATGATCGTATTTTTATTAGGACTGTCCTACAGCGACAAAACGACAAGCGGTTGCAGGCAGCTCGCACGCGCATGGATACCAATTCGATTTTGAATCGCCGCAGCAATTGAACACGCAGCACGTAGAAATTGCACGCAATGCGATTTTTATTTTAGAATGACATTTCGACTTGTCCCATGTCTCTTCTTCTCATTTGGGATCTTTCCATTGTCCCTGCTGCTTCCCCCCGTTTCCTCCTGGCGCCCCGTCCCATCGTCCAATCCACTCAACGACCGCCGTCAACACCGGTTAGAGCAAATCCGTTTAAAGGCCCACTCGCTGCCACGACAGCAGCAGCAGCAGCAGCAGCAGCGGTATAAAGGCAAAAATCTAATTGCGAGGATATCCAATTTCCTGTATTTGCACATTTGTGGCAGCGTCGGGTCTGGCTGGCTAGCTGGTTTGTCGCTGCTCGTGGGTTTGCTCGGCTGACGGAGGAATTGCTAGGAGCAATATGGCACACTGGCGCACACACGAGTCTCCGATGCCTATGGGATTCGAATCGACCATACGGCCTCCTAATCTCCTATTACACTCGACGGTTTCTTTCAGAGGAAATCCATTTAGCGTGCGCAGCGCATGCGCCAGCAGAGATCTCATTCACGCCTGTCGGAGGTTATAGCTCTCGCATGGAGCAGCCTGCGTGCGTGCGTGCGTGCGTGCGTGCGTGCGTGCGTGCGTGCGTGCCTCCTCGCGAGTGTACATACATATATGCGGATCAAACTAAGGCCGCGTTTCCAAGGAACGAGATTCAATCTCCATTGCCAAAGAAGTTTGAAAGGCTGCCTCGGCTGAAGCGTCAGTAATATTCCGGCGATCGCTCTTCTTTTGACCCTTTCTTCGAGCCTTTCCTTCTCTCTCTCTCTCTCCCCCTTTCCTTCCTTCCTTCTCTCTGCTTTTCAGCATTTGGGCTGAACTCCAAAGTGAAATAGAGTTCAAGCCAGTCAGGACCGACGAGCAGCCCCGCAGTAGCGCATGCATGAGGCGCGCCCGCTGCTGACTCGAGTGCAATCCTAATTTCGACGTGTATGCCTTGAGCGAACGTAACGAAACGAAACTAATAACGTCGGCAGCTGTCGCTAGAGAAGGGGAGAGCATGACAAGAGGCAGAGGGGCGAGGGGTCTTTTTCCTTTTGTCGCGTCGCCCGGCAGCCTGCGGACTTTGGAGTTTGGCCATCGAGTGCGCTAATTACATCAGAGCCAGCGCAATAGCGACGGGAACTGAAGAATTGTGCGACCAGACCGTAGAGTCCAGGAGAGGATGGGCGCGAGCGAGGGGTCGAGAGGGTGCAGGGGGGGGGGCAGTTGAGCTAGTTACAGGAGAGAAAGAGGAAGAAGTTTCCCGCTTCCCGACACGAGCGCGATGCTCGCCAATCTTCCAAGAGAATCGACAATGGACTCGTTTCCTTCAAACGCGAAGTTTCTGTACCTGACGAGATCTTTGAGGCCACTCTCAAATTTTCAAGAGAGTCGCCTGCTTCGACCACACGTTCACTCGCTCGCTGCCATTGGATGGAAGGCCGTGACTTCGGATTTTTCTACGCAATGCAGTACTTGACAGCATTTTCTCCAATTGAAAATTCGAATTGGCTCGAAATACCAGACTAGTTCCAGCCCTAACGAGTCTCAAAGATTTGGCTCGTCGCGTGCTGTATGGCTATGAAAAGAGACCAGGTGGGAATCGGGAGTCAAGTCGGGTCGGATGTCGTTATTCTGGCGGATAAGACGAAAGAATAAAAGTCTTGAAAAAAAAAAAGTAATAACAGTATTGCCTCCTGTGGCACGCACGGAACCCATATGCGTATAACACACGCACTTACATGCCACGCACGCATCAGCACACTTCGCTTCCCATTTGACATCGAAAGTTATAGACTGATGGTCCAATCGATGATGGTGCTGTCGCTAACGTAAATGGCGAAGGTGGCAGTGCTGAGTTGACAGGGTGCTGCCGCGTGAGACTGGAAACCAGCAGTCCTTTGAATTCTTGCGACCTGACTGTTTTCGTCAACCTTCGCGTCACCCACGCGTATCAGTTGACGCGCGCACACACATAAACGAACACACGCGCGCGCGCGAAAGAACGTTCACACGCTCACATAAAAATGCGCCGACTCGATCACACGAACTGTCTTCACCTCGCGATTTGCGCGAATATCGTGATCAGAGAAACGTAGCCAAGTAGCCATTTCGTTCTGTGAATTTCTCCGGTAATTTGCTGATCAGGGACAGGAATTGCTTAATCGGCACTGGTGTGTATTTATGGCTCGCGTGCTACTTTCGGGAGACTCCTTCGCTATTTCTCCTATATTTCTCCGAATCGTCGAAATCGATCATCAATTTACGATTGGAATAACACTTGGCGGAACGATTTATTAGTTGTGCGAGACACGATTGATCGGTCGAGTGAAGAATCTCAGAGAGCAGGACTTTAGGTTCTTGCAGATTCGTACGTGTGTTAAGCTGCCGTAAAGTCGTATTTCTCGTCATTGAATTCACACAGTCTCCGATTAGAGCGATCATGTGCGGCGAAGACGCTCGACGACGCTGCGTTGATGAGGAATTCTTCCAACCGCCACCAATTGGCCAATCGAGTCTCGATGCGTTCGGAGAAACATCGGAATCGCTACCAGCTGAAGAAATCTCCCGCGAGTCACGCACGACTCCCCGTCAAGATTGACGTAGCTCGCACTTCGTTTTCTATAGGCGCGAATAGTCTTGATTATATATTCATATACATCTAGGAGTATAACAGTAAGAATGGTAGTACCAGTAGGACTGTCATAGCGTTGTGTGTTTGCGTGCGCGACAAGCGCCTTGGCCAGCAAGAGGGTGTGTGTGCGTGTGTGAGTGTGTGAGTGTGTGAGTGCGCCTGCGGATTAGCATAACTATAGTAGATACATATATTCATCGATCGGTTTGTCGGTTCCGGAATGCATAACCCCCTGACCTCTGGTGTCGCTTCCATAAATGACTATTTGGCCACTTGGTCACTTGGTGTTGTCATCGAACGGCCTATACTTTCTGTGAATCACTTGAGCAATTGCCTATAAATATAAGGTCCTCGGTAGTCACACTCGACACGCCGATATTTTCTGTAAAAACACAAAACCGTTCAATTGTGACTCGACTCCTTCGTTTTGTCTCTTCGATTCCGTCTAATTGCTTCATTCCACCACGCTGGAAAAAGTAGGGAAATAAAAAGTTACACTCGGGGAAATCGATAAAATATTAGCGACAAGGGAGTGGGGTTTCCTGTCCTCCGCGGAGGCCTCGAATACACTCACGTTATGGTTAAAATTTGTAATAACAATGACGCTGCGCAAAAGGCAGTGCGAGTGGTGCCGTCATCGAGTCATCGTCATCCTTTGGCTGGCGCGATGAAACGGCAAAAGGCGGAAAGATCGGCTGGAACTCGGCCGTTGGGCAATTTCTGGTTCCGTATTTTGTGGGAGAAGAGCACGTGGGTCACGCACGTACAGGACGTCTCGGCTCTGCAAGTGGATCTTGTTTTTGAACGGCGGGCAATCAGTAAGCACTCGATTGGCTGGATTGGGGCGGATTGGATTGGTCGATTCCATAATTCGGCCTCGTTAACGCGATGATTACAGTTGTGACGTGACGCTCGAGCCTTAAGTCAGATTTACATGGCGTCGACTGCAGCGTCACGCGCCATCGGAACGCACACGAAGGGAGGGGGACGGCGCTACACGATCGGCGCATCGAAATTGTTCTGCAATTTTCTCACAAGGAATTTCAAATTCACCATCTTCGCAATAGGTCAGACCGACGCTGCCCTGTACTTATCCACGCTCACCCGAATGTTCACCACGCTTCTACTTCCTGCTTATCGTCGCTTGCCTTTCTCATCCTTGATCTTCGTCCTGAATTTCCTCGCTCGATGCAGAACTCATCCTGTGTGCGTCTGTGAACGCGACCTAATGCTTCGAGCGAACTGTGTGGTCTCCATAAGCACCGAACTACGCGAAGAGCACATCCGGCTTTTCATTTCAACCGCCGTAATTTCGAGATAACTAATTATCATTTTGAGTCTCCACTCGCGATCATATTTCTTAATTTTTCACGATTCACTACCAGAATTGATTCTGCAGCTATTGTAAAATGGAAACTTTACAGTTTCAATTAAATGTATGAAATTCACAGACGTAAAAGTGAGCGACTCGGTGCGCACGCGCTTTTACGGAACGAGTAGTTCCTTCGTATCATATAGGATCGAGCATCGAGCCTCATAGCCGAGCTAGCCGATCTTGCCCGGGCCAGTCTAGAACCTCTTCTAGCAGTAGGCAACTGGATTATGGATTATGTTCAAATGAGTTATGAGACACTCGCGCAGTCCACATTCATCACATCCCATACATCCAAACTCATAAATATCACCTCCGAGTACAATCTGTCCGCTCCCATTATCTGCTCGATTCCCGTTCTCTCTTTCTCTCTCCCCCCCCTCTCTCTCTCTCTCTCTCTCTCTCTCTCTCTCGCAGCCGTGTCCTATGCAACCGATCTACGTCCGAAATCTACGTGTCGAGCTCGTATTTTTTCTCGAGCGAGTTCAAACTTTTGCGGACAGATAACGCGTACATTTTTTGCTCCGACTGTCGGTCGCCGCTTGATTCGTATTCAAGGCAGCCGCTTTTTCCATCTCTCTTTCTTTACTGCCTTCGAGCCTCTTTCCGTTTCTCTTTCTCTCGTCTCCTCGAATTTCCTCCTCCGAGAACCACTCACGTAAGCTCGTCGCCATGAGGATTCGCCCGACGTAGACTGTTTGCTCGAGTTCCCAGCTTCGCCTTAAGGCGACTGCGACTTTTCCTGGTTTCTAACTGGAGCGAGTGGAGCGATTGAAGCGAATGCTGCCAGGGTGTGTCTTGCGTCGCCTCCTTCTGTCCGCGTGTGCCATGGCCTACCGCGATGCACTCGAAGGCCTCGGAACAAGCAAGAGTGCCGGGACATTCTAACAGTTAGAAGCATAGAGAGCACCACGTAGGTGTAGCTATAGCTATATGGGAATTTATAAACCTTCGTTAGAGGTCCAAGCTTCGAAGATTAGCTTTGGATCCAAGGTGAATGGCTAATTGAAACTCGGTTATAATTATACTAACTAGCCCCGTAAGAGCAAAGGGGAGCGAGCGAGAGGAGTCATGCTTATATTTACAAGATAGGACGTTTTGCGAGGTCAAAGGGGCGTAATGAGTGACGAGCAACGGCAAATATTACGCGCCATCAAAGACAGCTTGCTGAGCACCACTTGGACATTTTAATGCACGACTGATCCAGCGAGAGAATTTAGATATCCAGAGGACAGACTCAACGTGACAGACTCAGACGTAACATGGAAGAGCAAAAGACCTTTCTCGATTCCCCTGGAGTTGCATGGAATTTGCAACGAGTCGAGCTGGTTCCTCGCCAAATTTTTCTTCCACCCTGATAGCGTATACTATATGTATACATACATATATCTATACTCTTCGACGGTGCCTTCATAACCGTTGAGGTCTTCAGTTCTTCGGGTCAACAGTGAGCGAGAAGCATGCGGCACGGTGGGCCGGTGAAACGCGAGACACTGTATCTCCCTGTCGCAGATGTCGTTCTGTTTTGTCACGCGACAACGAAACAGCGAAAGACTACTGTATAACTATATATAGTATGCTATACATATATGTATATGTATAGGTGGTAGATCGAACGCTGGGAGGAAGAGATAGGGGGGGGGGGAGAGAGAGAGAGAGAGAGAGAGAGAGAGATGCGGTAGTGGAACGTGGAGGCTGCGGGTGGCGCTGGCAGAGTAATGCCTACGATATACGTATACTACGATCAGCTGAGCGGATAGAGACAGATAAGCCCTCGTCTCTCCCTCGGTTCTCCCTCTCTGCAGACTCTGACCGCCCCGTTGTGCTTCCTCACGGCTTCGGGCTTCGTGCTTCTTCCGGGTAAGGTTATCTTCGGTGACGCAACCTAAAATTCTCTGAGAAGGAACTGATTAAGGAAGAGAAGGATGAGGATGAGGAGGTGGAGAGCGGAACACGGACGCACACGAGCTCGGCCGCTTTACGTGCGAATGAAGGAACTTAGAAAAGATGAAAAGATGAAAAGCTCGAAAGCTCGAAAGGCTGAAAGGTTCGTTGAGTTAAGCACGTAGCCCGAAGCCCTGTGACGGAGCAGAACTAGCTGACTGCTGCTGGATGCTCTTGGCTTCTAGGTATCGACCAGTAGCCAGAAAGACTGCAGCGCGTAGGTAACTGAGAGTGAGAGTGAGGCAAAAGATGCATGGAGCAGGCAGCATGTACGTTCAAGCATGAAGCAATAACCCATGCGAGGACTGGTTGGGGCAATCGCCAGGACCTTATCGTAAACGTTCATCTGCAATAAGTCATCGCGTCCGTGACACATGACACGGCGCGTGACTCTACGTAATTATATCTGACCAGGGAAATGTCTGCTTGCCATTGCAAGGAGTCACGTAATTTCCACAATTTCTTCTTTATTCGACACGGTCAGTCCATTTCTCTCGGGGAATGGATGTGCTTATCATTTTCAAATTTTCAATTTCCATTTTTCATTTGTTCAGAAATTGCCGCGATTGCATTCGAGAATCTCTTGTCGATGCTGGAGGAGCCGGCAGCATTGGATTTGCATCGAGGCAAATTGCGGACAAGAATTTCCCAGGCCGCGTCAGCTGGCGGCGCTGCCGGTGCCGGCGTCGCCGGCGCCTCGGCAGTTCCGAACAATGTCGACGGGGGCGTACTTGGGGAGGTTTCGATGTGTGAGTCCACTCGTCGACGCGCACGTAGGTGTCGCCGCGCGTAGCGACGCTGGTATTGCCGTCGATGTCGGCGTCCTTCCCACACTGCACTCACGTCGAGCCAGCTAATCGTGTGAGAGACGCGCTCTTTCCTCTTTCCACACACTCGCGGATAAGTGCAAGTGAATTGCCCGACGCGCACACAACGTACTTGCTTCGTGCGTGTGGCTAGACGAGGTGCGTACGAGCACACGAAGAGCACACGTGCGCGCGCGCGCACGTGCGCACGTGCGTAGCCGCAGCCGTACTTGACGCAAACGAGACCCGGTTAATACGTCGAGTGCTCGCATTAATTTCTCTTTACTGTCTTCGTTATTGCTACTGGATCATTTGTTCCTCTGTGTTCTGCGCATTCCCAACTATTCAGCTGCAATATTCAAAATTTTGACAAACTTTTAGTGTCACATTTTCGACAAGATTTTCTTGTCCGCACGTCCATGACGTAGCACTCCGATCGTTGAGGTCCGATCGGCAGCTTCAAAATATTCGAGAAAAACATTTAAAAGCACGAGGCCGTAACGCTCGTCAGGCGATCTCCTTAGCACCGATCTCTGGACCGGATGTGATCTGATCCACTCTTCCTGGCAAACCGAGCCGAACGGTTAGGCTCTTCGAAGTTCCCGTCGCGGCTGTGGCTTAGCTCGCTGTGTCGCCGCTCGATTTCACGCGCTTCTACGTGCTTCGCGTCGTTCCCCTCTAATCTGGCAATATGAATTCCGTGAGCCACCGTAATTACGCATCAGCCCACTCCCCTCCCCCTGCCACAAAATCCAAGTCCTTTGGCTCTGGATCTCGATCCCCTTCACGAGGTATGGGACGTCTTCGATAAAGGGCGTGTCCTGAGGCACGCAAAGCTCCTGCCAAGCTGAATTTCAACCTGCCGGAAAGATAATTTCTACCTTTTATATTTATTGTCGTTTTTATATAGTTCTCATAGTTCTAATTGTCTCCGACGCTTCGATGGGAATGAATTACGATACGGGACTTGCAGATTTTCTTGCAGCCGCATCACCGCTAATTCTTCTTTCATATTATTAGTTTTATATTCGAAAATTGCACAATCATAAACTAGTTCAACTACAGCTGAATCACCTACGGTTACTTTAAATGGCAAGCTCAATGGAAGATGTACGACGGCACTAATAGAAGAAATTTTGCCAATTTCCGCAGGAAAACACGCACGGCGCGCACGTATTCGTATCTTGATAGTTAAGTCGGAGGCGAATGCAGCGAATAAACAGCTGGAGCTGCTCGGAGTGGTCGGCGGACTAGAGTCAGTGCGCAACGCGGAGACTCGTGAGGTGGAAGAGCTAAGGAAGGTATAAGCGTAGAAAGTCGAGGAAGAGAATCGCGATGAAAGTCAGAACCAAGGAGCGGCCGAATGTCAAATCCCGTTCAGGGGCTGGTCTCGTCGAGGCAGGGCTGTAATTTGGGAGGGTAAAAAAGGTGCACGTCACGTCCGGTCACGTAGAACGGCGCCATGGATTGGGCGGTAGACCGAGAGGATAAATTGGAGCGTGAGCGAGGACGATAGAGAAAGAGAAAATGGTGATGCTGGTGCTCTGGTACTAACTCGTACCATGGGACTTTGGTTCTGACATTGGTGGATGTGAACCTGGCGCTGGTGCCGGTGCAGCTGGTACTGCTGGTGCTGATACCACCAGTGGTAGAGAAAGAGTATGAGAGGAGCAGTAGGTAATAGCAGGGACAGAACGGTGGGATACGTACCGCGCATGCATAGAGTACGAGAGATAGAAGAGAGAGAGAGAGAGAGGGGAAAGAGGAGTTATACATATAGAGCCATTATGTTGAAAGTCCATTGTCAGCACCGCCGAGTTGCTTGTTAGCTTCGGGTCTTTTGGCAGTTCGGTAGGCTGGCTGGCCGATTGGCTGCCTGCTTCTGTCATGATAGTAATGACCGATGATCGAGTTCGCGTTCATTGCGGCATGATGGAAAACGCTGTTTACGATACGTGCGAGTCATCCAAAATCGAGTTCACCGTTCGATTTCAACCTTAAGTCGATTATTCGTCGAATTCGATTTCCCTCTCAGAATTCTTGGAGGAATTCTACTCTGCACGTTATATCCTACGATAAATAAATTGAATTCCTGGAAAGTACGACAAAGATGGGAAAAATCTCCAACTCCTCTGTCCCAGTTGGAGTTCTTGCTAAATAATGTTACGTAATTCGTCATTGGTTGTCGGACGCACGTACGGTAGGGTACGTGTAGCTGACAGTGCATGCGATCTGTCAAGGCACGTCTGACGCCCGTTCCTCGCATCCCTTTTGTATCGGCGTTGGAACGACGCGCAGCGCCGCCAGTAGCTGACGCCGAGTGGAACCGAACGTGGGAGTAATGGAAAAGCAGGAGTCGCTCGATTCTCGCAGTAGCTTCTACGAAGGAATCGCTCGAGGACAGTAATTCTAATTAACAGCTGTTGAGTTCGTAAAGCGAAATTGGGAGAATTGGGGCCTTGGGCTCCTCGAGCCCCGCCCCTCCCTCACCACCCTTCCCATGTCGACGTCGCGCATGTCGAACGCGCACCTGTTCTATTTCATGTCTGTTCGGGCCCTCCACGTGGGCACACCAACGTACGAGCATGTGTGCAGCCATGCAGGTACGACTAGTGTTCGGTCGGACCCCCGTAATTGCCAATTAGAAAGTAAACGAAAAGACTTTGGGACAGCATCAAACGACTGTTGCGTATTTGTAGGTGCGATACTGCGAGCCGCGAGTGACAGTCGCGAGATCTTTCGTTCAGGACGCGAGCTACATATTGTGGATCTCATTGCTGATAGCAGCGTCAATGTGCGAGATAAGAACTCCAGCAGTTCCCGTACTTCGCCTATTCGCGCTTCACGCTTCACGCTTCAGGCGCATCTGAATGATCGATCGACGATTATGACGCGTCATACCTATTAAGACAGTTTTATACCTTTGACGTATTCGGATGTTGTCGCTACCCTCGGTGATTACAGGGCGGATCTCAGGGAGGCTACGAAATCAACGAATCGACGTCTTTTCCGCATTGCGAATGCGTCCAGGCTCACGTGCGCGCATTATAATGCCTGTTAAAGGGGCTGCCGTACGTACGTCCGAGGCGGTCAATGTCGACAGTCCGGAATGCAAATTAGATTAAACCTTTTTGCGAGCGTGGATGGCGGCGATTTTGCCTGCGGAACGCTCCTGATACTCTTCCCTTTCTGGCTGCTTGGATATGCCCATATACCCATATGCCCTCGTATGCCCTCATACGGCCACATATTGCCAGTTAAATCTCCTCGACTCGCCGGCAGCGGCCGAAGTTTTCGATAGGACGCAGCCCGTCAGTTACGACGACGCAATTGCGTTTCTTCCTTCTGTGCGAATTCAAAATGGTGTAGCTTGGCTGCTGCAGCAATCAAATGACTGCCTGCAACCCTTTTGGGTCTCGCGGCAGACGGAGGAAACTTCCTCGTCTGTTATTCCAATCGGCCCCTCGTGTGCTCCCACACATGTTGCGACGATTCGTCTTCCTCCAGGCCGACGTAATTATAATTTCCATTCCGCTCAACAAAATGTAAACCCCAGGCTTTTTCCTCGATTCTCCTCGCTCCCTCCTTCGTCCTCGTCCCGTAGGGCCTTCGCTCCCCCGCCCCCTCGCCCCCTTGCAGCTATCGGCCCGCCGCTCTTGGTTACGGCTGCCAGGCAGGCAGGGAGGCACCCAGGGAGGCACCCTTCCTCCCTTCCGCCACAGCTATACTTTCCTCCCTCGTGGTATTTGCTTTGTCATTTTCCCAAATCGACCCTGCACCCCGACCCTGCTCAGCCCTTCCGATGCTCGCGTGTGCATCTCCTGTGGAAATATGACAAAGCCTTTGAAGCTCTCGTCCGTGTGCGCACACACGTGTGTGCATGCGTCTCTGCGTAATAACGCGTCAGCTCGACACTCGCTGCAAGAGTCCTTTTGTGCTGCTGGGCCAATTTTCAAGGTAAACCAGCCTAACGCTGCTCCTGCCTCTCGCGTCCTCCGCTGAGCCTGTCACGAGCAACCTTATACGCGTCCCCCGTAGACTCTTCCCTCATCCTCAGGTACAATCTATAGCGAAGATCGTGGACCCAGACGAGAATCCTGGGTTAGCAAACCGAATCCTTATCGTATATCGCGTAACTTCCGGTTTTCGGTTTCTTCAGTATGCTCACCCCAACCGACCACATTTCATTGAAACGTTCTACTGGCCATGCTGGCCATAATGATTTGTGACATCCAGGCATCGGGCGACGCTGCACCTCGATTTTGCATAGGACGATCCGGAGTCTGATCAGGACGCGAGGGTTCTATCTAGTTCTATCTAGAAAGAATGAGAGCGACGATGCGTCGCAAACTGCGTGTACTGCCTTGCATCTCTTGCTTGGGTGCACGCACTCTGAGCTCCTCGCTACGTCTAGCGTATGTAGCACGCACGGAATCCTCGAGGTTCCCGTTAACGGGAGTTTTAATCGCGCCAGATAAGGGCACAAGCCATCCTTATCACGCACGGTAATCATTCACCGTACGAGGCTTACCGTTTTATCGGTCGGACTTCATTGCAGTCTCTCTTTTTATTCTCCTAGCTTCCTTTTGCTCTGCTTTCTTCCTGCCGTTCCACTTGCCAGAGCTTCTCAACCTGAAGCAATTGCACCTGCATTTGAAAAAGAGCAGCAGCTTCGGACCCTTCGACCGTAGATGTAGATCCACCAGCACAAGCGCGAACCTAACCTAACCTATGACTGCACTCAAGGAACCTGGATGAGATATATGTGTGGGGAGCATGCGCGTATTATCGGAGGATAATCTAAGATCAGGCATCAGGAGGGACGCGAGGGCAAAAGGAACGAAGTCGAAGCAGACGCCCTCCGAATCCTTAAGACGTTCAAAACAATTAGGGAATTTCGGCCCTGTTAGCTTATCGAGATTAAAACAACGGGAGCTACTTCCTAGGAAGAGGAACGAAAGGGTTAAGTTGTGCGAGTTTCCTGTACGAGCCGTGAAGCACGATGGGCTGCTGCGCCCACGGAAGTCAAACTGCCGGGTCTCACCTAACACTAGGCCATGGATTTCGCGCTAATCGCACGAAAGTTTCCAGCGGTGAGAATTGGCGCGTGGGCGACATCATGCGTGATCTTCGCGACTTTAGCGCCATCGTTATAAATCGCTAGCATGAGCAATTAAATCCCGAAGAAATCCCGCGCTCTGTTCCTGCTTCTCGCTCTTTCCCGAAGCTGCGCGCTCTTTGTTTTATGAAAGTTCTCAAGCGCTGCCAACTTGCACGAAAGCTCGTAATGCTCAGTAACTGACTGGGATTGACTCAGACTGAAAAGGCTCGGGTGCCCGTCTTTCCAATAAGTCATCTAAGCGATTAATCATCCGCAGTAGCGACACATTTCTCTTCTTCTTCTTCTTCTTCTTCTTCCTCTTCCTCTTCTTCCTCTTCCTCCTCTTCTTGCTGTTGGTCCTGGTGCTCTCGATTGTTCCAGTGCTCCTGTGTTTGGCTCAGGATCTCGTTTCCATTAAGTACTGGCTTCTGCGACTCGGGGCTCCAGCTAAGGAGGCCCTTAGTGAAAACCGACGTAGTCCCTGCCGATGACATTCGTTCTGCTGCTAATGTGTTTGCACGTTAAGGGGAGCATACTATTTAGACGGCCGAAAATGAGGCATTTTTCATGAATTTTTTTGAAGGTGATAAAATAATCG
>JARQTI010000076.1:2294952-2326839 GCA_030142655.1 Trachelus tabidus
AAATATAAAGTTGAATATCGCTCCGCTTATACGTTCCGCGATACGTATCCCGTTGCATTGTAGAATGGCCTTTAGAGAAAAAAAAAAATGCTAAAATTCGAGGATGACTCAGCTATACCAAGGACACGAGAGCACACGAGTAGTCCTTTCAGAATTGTTGGCGTATTTGAAGCAGATTGCTCGCCGAATGGTATTTCTTCGGCATTCTCCAGAATTATTCTCTGGAATCTAGGAATATTCGAGGAGACGTGGGCGAATAGGAGGTTCAGGCTGAGGACACGTGCGGGATTCTCCAGTAAACGACGAAACGGGCCAGCACGGGAGCGCACATGGAATTACGTCTCATAAAACGCATCTACGACGTTTTACGACGTTACATAACTTTGGCCGTGCCGGCGTTGGGTTCGGCTCCGCTTCCAACATTTTACTAGTTCTCTCGACTGGGTCGGCCTTCCGGCCCTCCGGTCCTGCGACTTCGCGCTTTCGTAATATTTGAACTGACGCTTCGTGCTCTCCCTCTCGCATATCCACCCGCAGCAACATGTCTTCAGCTTTCAACTCATAATTCACGCGCGAACGCACGAGCACGGTCTGACGTCGAGTTGGCATGCTGAATTCATCTCGCTTAACGTACGATGGGGGAAGATTCGAGTCAGCACAGCCAGGAGGGAGAAGGATGAGAGAGAGAGAGAGAGAGAGAGAGAGAGGCCGAAACGAGGATGTCCTCTTGGCGCCGCTATTCTCGTTGCTGCTCCACTTCCTTCAGGAGAAGTTTAACAGCAAACCAGGAGATGCGCCGCCGCGATGCTTTAAGCTTTGGACCAAGATGGAAGCTGCCTCGAAGCAGCCGTGGTGCAGGAGAAAGACGAGAGGTGAGAACCGCCAGACCCTTCGAAGTTGACGAAGCAATTCGGGTATAGCGGGGCGCGCGAAAGTCCTTCCAAGATCCCGTGTCTCTCTCGGAGAGAGAGAAGGACGCAACGAGGACCTCCTTGGATAGCTGTACAGAACCTCCTGTAGGAGCAAAGGAGGAATTGCAAGAAAAAGGGTTAAAAAGTACGGAAGAGGTGCTATTGGCAGGGAGCATCCTGCACTGGACGTGATAACTGCTAAGTAATGGTCGAGGATTCGCAGGGAGAAGATGTCGAGAGTCTCGGAGAGGGAAGCGTCAGAGCGCACATAAGGATTTCCGGAAATGGTGGAAGTGCGCGCGCACTTTGCTACTTCCCGAGGCTGCAGTGTTACTTTGGTCCAGGGGGAGGGGAGGGGATAAACCGAAAGAAAATCGAGTCTCGGGTCGAAAGAGAGTGTGTATAGATTTTTGCAGACTCGTCTTGCGGACTCTGACTGAAGAATCAAGATACGTTATATCCTCCTGAGGGAACTGACTAGAGAGACGCCGAGCGTCCCACCCTTTGACGGTTTTATCAGAACCACATTCAACAGAGTCAGCCTCTGCTGGACCTCTTGAATTTCCTGAAAGTAAATAGATAAGCGAGCTAGACCTAATGATATATCCTAGTATCAAATGTGGAAGAGACGGCGTCGCGACGTCATCCGCACGTGAGAGAGCGCGAGCCGAGTCTGGAATCCTTCTGTGGTCCCGAGACTCTGGCAGAGCTGGATGCTGTGGCGCAGACGCAGGTCTGTCTCTCTCTGTTATACGTTCATCTGCCTATTTCATTCCTTCTTTCAGCTTCCAGCACATGTACGCGTAATACATATGAGCACGTGAGAAGCCGATAGTGAGCGGCCAAAGAGTCGAGACGAAGAGGTAGGGAGAAGGAGAGAGAAGGAGGGAGAAGGAGGGGGACGTGTTGATAAGGGGGACGATGAATGCTCGGAAGGGCCTAATTGGAATTGCCAGCTGTTAATTGCGCTCATTTTCATGATAATTGATGGCTGATAAAAATAAATGACGAGTTTCTCTGTGTGACGTTCGCTCAAGACTTCCAGCCAATTCCACTAAGGCGATTTTCAAAGACTGTAAGTCGCTCCGAGCTGCAATATAAGAAATAGAAAATCGAGAGCTTCGCCTCTGCGCAACTGAGCTCGCAGTATCGCAATATCGCAATACCCAGGCCAAGATGCGAAAACAGACCTGCAGTAATTAAGTATATTGCCAAACTGGGAATAAGTTTCCATCTAATTGTAAGATGCAAGTCGTTCCAACTTACGGGTTGATAAATAATAATTCGGTTGGCAGAGAGGGGAGGGGGGGAGGATGCAAATGCATCTGACACTTGGAGTCTGTCGTCTCTATCCTGACATCGCATGTCGCTCGTTTGGTCAGGACACATGTGGCAGTTAGAATGATTCGCATTTTTCAGAGGCACGTTGCGAATCATTAGATAACTAAGAGGCTAATATCCAATCGAAGGAGATCAAACAAGTCAGAGAAGGTTCGGGATTGGAAGCTGAGGGACATTGACATTTATAGAAAATCGAGGCCACCATTTTAACTCTCACTTTAATTCGGTTTTCCGAAGATCATTTAATTGTACGTGATCCGTCATCTCCCCCCCCTCCCCCCACTTATTACCTTTATGTGTGAGGAAACGTGAGAGGATGCTATACGAAGTGCAAGGCAGAAAAAGAATGAAAGAGATAGAGAGATAGAGAGAAATGGATAGATAGACAGATATATATATATATATATATATATATATATATATATATATATAGAGAGAGAGAGAGAGAGAGAGAGAGAGAGAGAGAGAGAGAGAGAGAGAGAGAACCGAGGCACAAAGGCACGTCGCACAGCGAAGATGGTGGCCTTAATGCGTTCCGCCCTCCTCAGCTGAATAATGCAAAACGTGACGAGTGCTTACGTCACGGCCGTAACATAATAACTCCTCTCCACATGTCCTGAACTTCTCTTTCCTCTCTTTTTTCCATCTTGCAATCAGACCATTTCTCTCTCGCCTGTATCGTTTGGTATTTATCGCCCTCGGGAGAGAAAGAGAGGGATTCGGCCTACGGCCTCTCGTTCGTGCATTTCCTGTGCCGTAGCGGCCTGAGCGGCCTGAGCGGCCTGAGCGTGCGGCGCAACGGTGCTCGCGGCCCCTTCTCCCTTTATAGTACACGCGGGAGCGCACAACGAGCTTATTCATAATTTACAAGGCAAATATCCACCCCCGTACGCTTCGCTCGTTCGCCATCCCAGCCAACTAACGAAATACCCCAGAGCTCCGGTACTGATAAACAAACAGCCCTCGTGGAACTGATTGTTGGACATAATGCACGTTTCGAAGCGGCTGGAACCTGCTGACTGGAACGTGGAACGTGAAATCATGTTCAACCTCGGGAATGTCCAATCTGAAACGTGCGGAGAACCTAGGCTGTCGACTTATACCAACGAGAAATGAGTGGCGGTCGCGAGAGGGAGAGGGAGTGGATGAAAGGAGTCAAAGAAAGAGAAGGAAGAGAAGGAAGAGAAGAGAAGAAAGGTACACAGTTTCTATGGAGGTAGAACCCACGAGGGTGCATAGTGCCCGACTTGGTCGGATGCTGGAGTATCTGGTTGTAGGGGATCTGTATTGCAGTTACGTAGGCATAGAGGTGTTGGAATTTCGATAACTCTTCGATAGATCCTCAATGTCGACTGATGTTGACTGACTCTATTCTATCAGGTCTCACTGCAGACTCAGATTTGAAATGCCACTCTTGCGCGCAGCTTCCGATTAAAGTAGATATGCCCATACTTGGAGACTCCTGCTCATCCTATGAATGTCGTGCTCCGTTCACACACACCGATGTGCACTCGAGTAGTCTCAAGGATACGCACACACGAGCGACCTGGGTGGTTTTCAGGGAACGACGCGAAAGCTCTTTAACGGAGCGTGAAATTCGCAGGGCGAATTCGCTTCGTTTCTCTCGACGTGCTCCCGACGCTAGAAACGGCGTTGCCGAAGTGCTCGCGTATAACGGCATAGAAGAATAGTGGCTGGGAACATTTTCTATTTCCAGCAGGTTTTCCACGTCGATTTCTGACGTCAGAACGATCAGATTGTATCTAGCGTGGAGCTGCTCCCAAGCGAGTTCCATGTCGTCCAGGGCTACGCTGTTAGGCTATTAGGCTATTAAGTTCGTTAAAGGTCTTCGTGATCCGATTCCGAAATTTGCGTTGATCCTCCCCCTTTCTAGAGCGCTATATTAAAATGCTGCTGCTTTCTACAGCAGCCCTAAGTTTCAAAGACGAGTGGGGTTGGCTCGGATTTGCAAGGGGATCCGCACGCTCGCAGGCTCACTCGATCATCAGGCCGCGGAGGATCCCTGTGGATTGGCTGGAGTGGCCGAATTCCTAGGACTGATTACATCCTTATTCTCTCTTCCTCCTATCTTCAGTCCGTTCCTCATGCTTATAGACATTTCTCTGGTACTCGAACTCTACGCAGAGATGTCAATCCACACGAGGAGGAAGAAGAAGAAGAAGAAGAAGATTACTTACAGAGGACGGTGATACCCGGAACTTGGACCGTTTGCCTTTATTTCCTCTTTGATCGTCTCACTAAACTCGTACGTGGACCGCATAGAGTGCGACTATCAGGCGAACTAAAACGAACGTTACCGTAAGAACACATCACGCGCGCATGTACCAGTCCAATGGGATACACTTCGAGACAAGCATCTTTCCTAAATGTTATGTGTATGCATATCCAGTTAACATCGATCGGAAAGCGAGGTGGACCCTTAGAGTCGAGAGCTCTGAGTCTGAAACTGCAACTCCGACTTTCGGACGATCGGACTCATACGTATGTACATAGAATGGGCTGCTTTTCGGGAATTCTTTCTTTCGGCAATCTCGACGACAAACGGGTGAGTTTCCGTAATTGAATTAGCGGGTGGGACGCATCTCCGAGATCGCGTCGACGGGAAACTATTCCGCGTCTGGACAACCTCGAATTTTTTCTCCAGCTCTTCAGCTCGCCGTTCTTCTTCCTCCTCGCTTTCCTCTTCGTTATCCCGAGCAATAATCGGATTCCGCCTAGTCGACCGATCGAGCTGCACTCGCTGTACCCCAACTGCGCTCGTGTGCTGCCAACACCACCACGACTATTACTTTTGTAAGTTGCGGTACTTTGGTGGCTCCAGGTTAGGTTCCAATGCGATCGAACGGCCTCACCGACTTCACCTTTGTTGTGCTCTCTTCCCTGAGGCCTATGCGGCACGTTGCAACTGTATCCGCTACGGGCGATCGTAATAGAGCTAACGGAAGACTCGGATAAGCTTTCATAATGCCTTTACTTTTCCTCCTCCTATCCTCCTCCCCTTCCCCTCATTTATTCTCTTCCTCTCTTCCAGGACATCTTGCCTATTCTTCAAGTCCGTTTTCTTGCGACTGCTCTCGTATTTTTCTGCGATATTTCGACAAAGCAGCGATAAAGCTTATTCTTAACGATATCGTAGAGATTTTTCACGGAGAAACATCCCGAAAATACAGTTTGATGCGAGGGTGCAGGAGCTTGAAAGACGATCCCATGAGACGAAGGCGGCGCCGTCTTGAGATTCATGTAGAAAAAGGGAAAAAGAGAAAGAGCCGAGGCCTTCGTCTAGAAGGAGACTTACTGCGCTGGACGTACATGACGCGAGTTTACCCACTCAAAGAGAATTACAGCTGGAAGCAACCGCCGTCACTGCGGGAGACGTTGCTGTTTAACGTTTGCCGACTTGAGGCACATTTTTGTTTTACTTCGAACCCTCTGGCAAGGATTACGGAGATAAGGAGGATAAGTAGGATGGGACGGATAACGAGGACATCAGAGATCCGTGCGTCTCGAAATCCGCACATTAATTCGTATTTCTTTTTGGACATTTTGTGTGTCGCTAGGAATAGTAACACTGTGGCAGCCACGTAGTCGACTGCTCGAAATCGGCGACTGGCACGGTGCGCACTGGCGGCCGTATCGAATATAATCGACTCAAGGTCCGTTTACAATGCTCCCATTCACTCGAAGTCGAGACGCTTAGACTCCGATGCCGACGTATACCAGACACGCACGTCCGCTTTACGATTCTCTACGCTGATTTGCAGCTAACGTAGGATAGCTTGCAAATTTCTCTAGCACGTATTGATTTGCGTGAGTGTGCGTGCTTCGCTAAGGAACGTGCAGTCATCAAGGGATAGACAATAGGAATCGGCAGTAAATGTATGAAGGAATGGTAGAAAAAGCCTTAGGCTGTCTGGACGGCCTTAAGTTTCATTACGGATTTCCAGGATTCCTCCGAAATCCAAGGGAAGCAATGAGAGACGATCGTCTTCCGTAGCTTCAAGGAGGTCTCACAATGGTCGTCTGGCTGGGCCTTCGATTTCAAGATATACGAGAGAATTCCCCCCCTCGATATCCTGACCCTTCCTCCATCCTTCTAATTGGAACGAAAAACTTCCTTATTCTTTTTCTTCTCTTTTATCTTTCTTCTAATCCTCACTTTTCTGACAAGAGTCTCTAGGAAAAGAGAAAGCGTAGAAGTATACGAAAAACACGAAGCAAGCACCAGTTGACAGTCGCGCCATTGGGTGGCCACCGCAACTCTCAGGCAAAATCGCAGGTCACAGGACTAATTGGGCACGCGACAAACACAGGAGACTGATCTTCCTTTGAGGGGTTCGTCGATGTGTCCTGGAGTATCTCTTATCTTGCATCTCTCATCCGGAGGGGGCGCATTGTATTTAGGACCGTCCATTCTCCTACCTAGTCCTGCACCGGATCGGTACCGGCTCTTCGGTAGGACTCTTAGGTATTGGTCTTTCGCGTTACGAACACCGATCCACATTTGACCAGAGCGGCGAATCCAGTTGCGCAGCGTCAGCTACTCCGGAAACAAGCAAAGAGTGTTTGCTCTCGTCAATCGAGCTACACGTAACCGGAAATGTTGACTTCCACAATGTAGACGGCTTTCTCGAAAACCCCGAATTTTCCGACTTTGACATCCCTGACGGAGACGCGTGTTGAGATGGGTATCTAAATCGATAAGAAATAAAGTGAAAAAGTTAAACCGAAGAACATTTTATTATTGATCTACCACGACTATCTCTTGACCACTCCGAACCCTGGTTCATTCTACAGCTGAGTGGCCAAAATAGCCATCGAGAGGAGCGCTAGTAGGAGGGAGATAACCAGTCTTGACGGAGTCGTGAATAATATACGTTACATTTTCTTCTTTTTTATTCTTTAGCTATTCTAATCTTGCATTGCTCTATTGGAAAACCAAAGCAAAAATAATGTTCGTCGCTGCGCTTCCCATAGGATAAGACGGTGGAAAATTGAATCATTTTCAAGCAATATATTATAGCGCATGTTCCTAGCGGACGTAAATTCATTATTTGAATTACAGGTATTTAAAAAGTTTTATTATCAACACTCACGAAGAGAAATGGGCGATTTCCATTGCTGAGCAAAGTAGCAATATATACAAGGACCCGTATCTATTCTGCAAGGATTTGAAGAAGGGCTAGGTAAATCGGTATGTAGCTCGATTACTGAACGATACAGAGAAGGAGCGAAGGAGTCTGTTCCCTTTCGGCTTGGCTCGTAGACAAACTCGAAAAGCCGAACAGAAGCGAACGCTCAGAGGTTTCCGGGGGCCTCTGCACATGGAATTTCTCAGTGGAAAGTTAGCCTTTGTGAGTCCGACACCAGCAGAGTCGACGCTGCGGGACGGCGGCGTCGGCAGGAGGCAGCTTACGAGGAATGGGCCCAGCTTGGCTCGGCGGGTGAATTCTACAAGAATAATAGGGGCGCACTTTTACGTGGGGTGTCACTCGCACGTGACCTTCCCCCAGTCAACTCCCCGTGGGGCCACGAGCCGCCAGGCATCTGTCTGAACAATCAGATTTCTGATCGGTCTGCCTTCATTTTCCGCGATCTTCTCCCGCTCGACTTTCCTTTCGTTCGAGCCTATTTTTTCTCATTTTTGTCCGCTTATACACGTATAAATACACCTAAATGGATCTACTAAGAATGCGAGGCATTGCCAACTTTACTTCTCGATTCGTTACTTCGTTCGAGCACGTTGGCGTCGACGCCGCCGACGTCACGCTGCATCCTTGGAGCATATTCCACTTAATTGTCTTCCGAGTACGTGCTTACTCCGCGCCGTTCGCCCCGTGATCCATTCAGCGAGACGGACACAGAGCTTACCCGCGCTCGCGAGGTTTACGTCTAATTTCGAGGAACATCGTTGTCATGGAAATCGCAGCCTACATGGGTCCTTTGACACAGAGACGGAGAGGGAATTCTGCTCGCAATCCTCGCCGATCGAATGAGCCAGACGGAAAAGCACCAGGAAGCGCCATGGAAGAGACAGCAGCAGGATGGTGGCTGCTGTCGGAGTTAGCTCTAACCTGGCAGTGGCACGTAGAGCCCAGTCGAACTGCGCCGAGGCACTCGAGTGTAGGAGCTTCTACGGCTGATAGGGGCGGGTGCCGGTGGGACTGAAGAGGGACGAAGGGAGGGTGAAGGGCAGGCTGCGCCTCTGGCTAGCATTTAGGCATCGCGCTATCGCGGATCACGGAGCCCATAGGGCTCAAATTACCTGGAACTGCCATTACGTTGCCAGCAGGCCGTAATGACCTTTATCTACCGCGGCTTACTCGAATACCCTTTACCCCCCGCCCGGGTTCCGCTCCTCCTTCGATGTCCGCCCCTGCAAGACCATAAGGAGTCCCATGAGAGCTGCAGGCATTGTCTATACTATAGATCTTCTCGATCCTCGCGATTCTCCCACCTCCGCACCATTACGATCAGCATTCTTCAAACCTTTTGAGAGCCGAAACTTTTCGATCTCGTATCGATCGGCTGGCTCTTGATCATCAAAGGCGCAAGAGCGAACTCCATTTTATTCAGTGAAAACCGACCTTAAGTCGTTGAGCAACCACGCATATTCATGCGCTAGGCTGCTTCACCCTGATCTCGTTAACATGGGGATGTCTATAGTGTTCTGCCAGGAAATCCTCCCTGCACATCCACGATATCACACTACCAAAGGGGGATTCGTAGGGCGAAGCCAGAATTTCAGTCCGTGCCACTGAAATTGCGTAACTGCGTGCATCGTAGTAAAAGTTGATACACAGAATGGGAGCAACGCTTCTACTTGTGGAAAGAGAGAAAGTGCGAGAGTGATAGAACAATGTGGAGGACTCCCTTCCGCTCGGCCCTAATCGCCATAATGATCGCTGCACGTCTATTCCGCAGAATGGTGGTCGAGCCGATGTGCGCCGCGCTCCGTCGAGACGCCTGATTAGGATTTTAGGATTTCATCAGCAAATAGTAATACTCGATTTGATTCTGGCTTCGTGGAGGAAAGGTTGGCGGCAGGACGGCATTGTCATTCCGAAGGAATCGATCTCGCTGGTTCCTGCTGCACCCTACTCTTCGTTATCTTCGACAAGGCGATGCTCTTTCATTATTTGTTAGCAAACAGTAGGTATAGAAGCTCAAATACATGTACCATTTACCATTATAAGAAGGATCTGGGGCTGTATCGTGAGTAACACTAAACCACAGCTCACTCAGCAGGGACGACCAGTCCATGTGGACGATCGATTATTCAAGACCGATCGATCTAGTCCTTTCAAATATTTCAAATATTGTAATATATTGAACCGTTGGAAAGAAATTAGGTCAAAAGGGTGGCTCTGATTCGGATAAACTGAAGGGAGGCTGAGTGTGTGGCTGTGTGGGTGGGATTGGTTCGATTGGTTCGATTGGGTTACACTGTGCTAAACAGGGGATAAATCGAAATAGCCGTGAATCGACCCAATTAGTTGCAATGGAATTCCTCTTGAAATAATGCATGTAACGAGCATTCGAGAAACTCTATTTAGACGCGTCACGCTTAGAGCTGTGCGCCGAACGTAGAACGATCGGTCCACCGTCTAATTCACACTAGGACGTTTCTCAATTTCAGAAAATAATTTTAAGAGTTATTATTATCAGGCCTACCCATACCCTAATGTCCTTTGATATCTCTACCTTGGCCGCAGCATCTAGTCATTCATCCTGGAATCTCCTGCCTTTGCCTATTTTTTAACCTAATTTGCCATTATCTTCTGTATTGGCTGCTACCAAGTTTACTCTGCAGGACGCGATGGATCTTGAGGTTGCGATTTCAAGACCAAATCGAGGATCGATCTGATCTATGTATTCCGCGTGCGCGAGCACTCGGATCTAACGATCCAAATTATCGGGAATTCCAGATCACTCGATGGAATAGAGGAGAATAAAAGGACAAGAGAGGTCAGATGAGCTTCATCTTTCTGCTCCGTATCGCACGTCTCGTCTCCATCCTCCATCTGGCAGAAGCTACCATCATCAGCAGGATAGCCAAGCGTTTCACATTAATGGGACTATCGGGGCCACAATGGGACACGACAGGGTGCCTGCCAGATTTCTCAGGATCAGTCGGGACGGATTATTTGACTTCCCGAATCAACTTCTCTCACTACTTAATGCTGCAATTGCATATTATGCACAAATATGCATTTGCATAGGAGTCCATGCAAAGAGTTCCAATTTTCTCGTTCGGGTGCCGCACAGCCTTTCATCCCTTTTTTTTCGAAGTTGGAGCATCATCTTCCGTTCATCAAATGGTAAGCGTATCAGGTGGCAGACTCTCTAAAGAGACAAGGAACATAATAACTGAGCCGATACCTATATCTATAACGTTTTCCTTCTATTTCGTCATTAGGCAAACGGTGAATCTCGTAGACCCGTAAAGGAGGCTGCGAGTAAATACAATAGTATTTCGAATGGATTTGATCTCATTGCCCGATCGTAGAAGAGGGTCATCTAGAACGAGGATCGAGGGAGGTTGGTGCAGGTGGCCCAGGGAGCTGAAGGAAAAGTCACAAACACCGTATCACGCAATCTCGATATTTAAAAGTCGTGCACGTACCGCTCTCCGTGTTTCTAGTTTGATATCGCAAGTGTCCGATGACGTCAGGACACTCGTAACAGTGTTCGGTATTGCCCTGGTATTTTCAACGTAATGGCGAATGAGTCTTATTCTCTGACTTATGCCTTTTCCCTCTTTTCTCGTGCGACGTCCGACAGTCGCCGTTGATCTAGTCGCCACGATTCTTCAGTACTTTGCTGCTGATATCGTCCAAGTTTGCCAGTTGGCAAAATAGAAAAGTTAGCGAGCCGAGGGCCTGCGGTAATGTGCTGGAACGGGCCAGGAATTATACAGCGAAACTGTAGCGCTCCCAGTACGTAATGGGAATAGGTGGGGGGGGGGGGGGCACGAAAATGAAACGCAGTAAGGTTAATACGCATCGCAAAGGCAGTGCAGCCCCATTGGCTGCACCACACCACCCTGGAACGAAGGCTCCCCCCGATATCAGTCTGCCACATATATTTATATACATCTACATATTACAGCCGAGTAGAGAGTATTTGCGTTGTTGCGTTGTTGCGTCTTTACGCCTTTACGTCTTTACTAAGGAAGCCACCATTGCCAGAGAAACTTGGCAAGTATGCCGAGAAGGAGCAGAGCGCTATCACGCAAGAAAAAGTTGGCAGCAGCATGTACATACATAGCTGGAATTTGGTTAACGCGGATACTCGAAAAAGAAGTCCTCTTGCTGCGCTGCTGATACACAGAGGCTGATACTGACGTCGACGCTAGTGCTGACGCTGGTACCCGCGGACTCGCTAACAAGTCCTCCCAACAATGGAGCAAGTGTGTGCTCGCTGTGCCGGCCGGTATACACGGGTCGCGCCATATCTCGCATAGAGCCAGGCGTACAGACGTGTGCGACCTACGGTCGGTAGGATTCGTTTACGACCGCCCCACGGCCTCGGAGACGAGATTAAGGCGGTATTGTGTTAGAGGGGACAATGGGGTTCTTGTGAGCGTCATCCTTCTCAGCCATCTCGGTTCCTCATCTCCAGAGGCTCTGGCTGCCTCGCTGCTGGCGCAGTCGCCACCCTTCTCCCTCATTCTATCTCGATAGACCGAAATTCCAGAAATTACTTGATTTTTTGATAACGCACGTGCGAATCGCGCACTGCGCGCGGTGAATTCCTTGTCATTCTTATTTACCTGTTAGCGCCAGCGAGTCCAAGTCGCAGTTGGAGGCAGAAGGACGAAGGATCAAACTAGGAAGGAAGGAAGGAGGGAATTCGCCAAAGGGCCATCATCAGCCTGCGCCTAACGAGACGCGCGACGAATCGTGGAATACGCGGCGGAATTTCGATTTTCTAATCAGGCTGAGTTGGCCAGTAAGTCGTGACGGTTGTGACGGTTGCGTGCGCCCTTGCGGAATTAGCGAGACTTCGTTTATTGTTACCTGTGGCGCGCACTAATCAGGAATCCTGTATCCGGGAGAACAAATTTGAAGACTCTTGTGAAAGGATTTCAAGTAGATTCGGTGAAACGAGAGAACTGGCGACAGAGACCGAGAGAAAAGAATTGAGAGAGCAGACTTACTTGGCATTTGGCAAAAGTTTTCGATACGGCAGTCAATTTGATTCCAGCTCGGCCCCCGCCTTATTTCTCTTCTCTCTCGTCGACGACCTCATCCCTCCCCCGCACCTCGGCCGGTTTCTTCTCTCGAAAGGCAGAGTTTTACGGCTCGTATAAAAAAACGCGTGTTTTATCGCCTCATAAAGTAGCTAGAAAAATAATTCCTCGCCCCTCGCTCTCGTTGCTGCCCTAGTCCCTCATTCGGACTACGTCACGTATGTGGCATACGTACGCCCTCCATGACCCCCCATGACCCCGAAACCGTATACAACACTGATATCCTCGCTAGGTATCTACGTGCTCCCTGCGACTCGCTTGCCTCGTATAATTGTGTCGACTCACGTTGTCGAGCTGACGAGTCTACGCAAGGATCAGGTTTACGTAACCCGGGAAACCGGAGAGTCTCATAGACCGCATTAGGGGATGTCAGTAGGATGGGCAGGGTAGGACTGTGTCAGATTGTAAATGTGAACCCAAGGGCGCGGACGTCAATGTCCCCGAGCGATTATCCTCGTTGTCATCTTTATCATCGGCTAGTTTGCAGCATGGGCCCGTCATGCACCAGCAATATCCTGGGCCTTACAGCCTCGAACCTCAAAGACGGCTAATTATATTAGCCAGCTACTCTGTGGATGAATGCCCTTGTAATTGCGTGTGGTGGGATCATTGCCGATGATTTATATAATGATCCCATGGAACCCGTCATTACAAAGTCTTCCACACCATGGCGTAGTCCATACTGGAGGCAACGGAGGGTCCAACCTTACCTTAGCTTGCTGTACCTTACATCAGCCTCGTCCCCGATTCTCCTCGATCCGATTCCGATTCCATTCTGATCCCAGTTCCCAGAGTCTCCTAGCGAGTCTCGTCCAGTCCAGATGCGCCAACCGCAGAACAGCCGCAGCGCCATTTCTCTGTACTATGCGGATATACCAAGAACTATAGCTAGTTATAGAGACGTGCTCTAAGCCGCTTTCGTCTAGCGGGTATTCAGCCACAAAATGACCAAAGAGAATTCGTTCAACCTGTCGGCTGCGCCAGCTGCCGCCTATGGAGCAGCCTTAGTTTTTACCCTGATCCTCGTAAGGCTCGTAATTTCGCGTGTCCTTGTGCAGCACCCTCAGGAATCCTCGACCTCCGACTACTCTCGAGCACTCGTCCTTCCTCGTCTTAGAAACGGATCAAGAAATGCGGCAAAAGGACAGCGATAGCTGCTGCATGTATTTCAAAATGAGTCTCATGTTATGAATTTTGGAACACCCGTTGTGCGTCAACCGTACGATCGAACATGTCAGATATCTACGGCATTGCACATGCCGAGATAATGCGCTATACGAGAACGGTTCGATATAAGCCCGATTTAGCTACACACTCGGTGTCCAGAATGTAGCTGTTGCAAGGCCTTCCTGTAATTCACGAGAAGTCCGCACAAGTGGAGAGGCGTGGCACGAACTTAAATTAAAAGTTGCAATTTATCTACAGAGCACAAAACGAAAATCCCAGAGCTTACTCGTCCCCGTGTACGAGGAAAATACATCGTTTCTCTCAAGACACCCGGTATGCGCGGAACGTACGATGTGAGATGTCCGATATCTATGGCACTGCGCGCCACCGTACACAGAGTATAGATCATGTGCTATCTATGGCGTGGCTCATACAGTGAACCTCGCGATAGATGGCCACCTTCGGGCAATGCTATTAATTTGAATCGTATTGTGTAGCCACCTGTAATTTCGCAAATTGTAATTAGCGTTGGGTACACGTTCCCGCGTAATTGAGCGCCGTGACTCGTCTCGGGCTAATGGTAATCGTAATTAATTGATATTATTATTCGGCCGCTGTTATCCTATTCTTCGAGTGAATCTTCAAGGGCGCAAACTAGATACTTGCAAGTATGCGTAGCCAACTTGCTTATTCCACAATTCATATGCATATATGTATTCTTTACATGGATTGTATACAATTCATAATCTTTTTTAACTTGAGCACGTCAAGCCAGATATATATACACGTATGTATGCATATGTATATATATTGCATATTTCGAGTCTCCCCGGTCTGCTCGTGTCGAGATGTCGAGAGGACAATTTCTGAGAATCCTCTCGATTCTCGCACGTCGTTCCTAGTTCCGATCGATTTCACATCCAAGCCACTAGCCCTTCTTTCCCCTCTGCGCCACTTGAGCCTCCACTCTTCGAAACTCGCAAATTGGATATTTCGAGACGACCCCGGTACTGCAATGCCGGAACCAATTAGAGAAATTACGCGAAAGATGTCAGCTACACGGCAGGTACCCCGTCGTGCCAGCTTTTACGTAAGTTTACTAAGAAGCTTTTCTTTCTTTCTCAATTTCAAACGAAAAAATGCAGCGGACGGAAACGTGGAGTCCTCCAGTCGGTGCAAAACATTTTATTTTCCTAAAGACACGCGCTCCATCCCACAGAGGATGAAAACCCTGAAGGAGACACAGCTGTACGGTATTAGAAAGAAAGCGCTGCGCATGTAGACCAAGTCTTGCAAAAAGGTCAATTTCTTTCGGCAATGGATCCAAGAGGAGGCAATATTATTATACTTATATAAAAAATCATGAAGCAGAGAAGGGAGATTATATTTTATATATTTTCTACCAATAGAGAAGCGTGATCTTGGAATCCATTGGGTTTCGAGCACGCTGCACGGTCGAGCTCGTAATTAAACTGCGTTCGGTGGAAGGTTCTCTAATAAGTGGTTGCTGGCTAATGATTTACCGTAATACGGTGTTTTATACTCAACCCCGGCTGTGCCCACCGTAAATTTCTACGGTGTACGCCCGTGATTAATCTTGCTAGGGGCATTTCCGACGGTTGCCTCGCTTCGAAACATCATCCCCTCTCAACCACCCCCTCCTCACCCTCGCACACAGCGCCTCTATCACCGGCGTTCCTCCGAGCGTTAACGTAAGCATTCGTATCCGCTTACGCTGCCAACTTCACTTAGAAGATCGATTAAGACGCGCGAACGTCGCGACAAATCCTATACCTTTCACGAGTCAAAATTCATCTTCGAGGCAGCCGATGTGCCAGTGCTGACGATGACGATGACAATGACGTGGATGATGATGATGATGATGATGATGATGTGATGATGATGACGTGATGATGATGATGATGATGATGATGATGATCATATTGAAACTTCGAATTACGTCTCATCGGGAGCACGTCCGTCATAGAGGCTGCGTGATTGGTAGGGCGAGGGGGGGAGGGCTTGGCGATTTTTTGTAAGAGGAACCACGATGTGAAGTTATGAATGAGAGCCCGAGGGTTAGGTCTAAGCAAGGGTGAGGTGTAGCGAAGGGCCGGCGCTGCCGGAGCCCCATATTTTAATTATACACCAGTAAACGGTAAAGAGGAGCCGCCCTTGGGTCTCGAATGCACAATTCATGGACGCGCAAAGCCTCCGGCTAATCCGTTTTCGGGATCGTCCTGTATCCGCACATACCTCGCCACTCCGGAACTTTCTATCCCTTCCCCTTTCCTCTCGCAGCCTCCCGCAAGTTACACATGACTTTATTCTTTCTCTTGTAAACCGCAGTATTTCGCATACTTTTCATCTCCCTCTCTCTTTCCTGGCCAGTATACCTGCAAGGCTGTCGGAAGGTTTGCAGAGTCGAAGCGCTTGACGTGGTCGTTGTTCCTGTTAGTTAATGGATTCTGGGTCGAGGAGGTCGAGCGACACTCTTCGTCTTTGGAAAAAATACCATGCCCGGAGGTAGAATCCTGTCAGGGTGGTCTGCGTTTAATTTTTAGGATTCCAGATTGACTTTGATTTTTCGACAATTAAACTCCGCCAGTCCGAAATCATTCTACAGACTATCACAACGTGAGACATCGTTATGAGAATTTGAAGGCATTTAAGAACGACAAGAAAAAAAAACTGTATACTTGGACATTTGGATCGGTAGTAGTAAGGACGATGTGCTTTATTGTAGATACGTTGTAATTAATGGACTTTCCATCGGTGCATGTTTTGGTTTCAGCAGCGTGTTTCTGCTTTCGACACGGGTGCCGAAAATCTCACTCCGAACACTACCGAGGTGAATGGACGGCGGGGGAGGGGAGGGGGAATCCCGTAGAAATTAATTGCAAAAGTTTTATGCTTGCTTCAAAAAGAGAGAGGAGAGGGAGGGAGGGGAGAGAGAGAGAGAGAGAGAGAGAGAGAGAGAGAGAGAGAGAGAGAGAGAGGATTCCGAGTTTTGCGTAAAGCGAAGTCACGCGTGTACTTATAGATAGCACTCGCGTGAAAACTATACAGACAATAGTAATTTTTGTTATAGCACGTGGGCAATACTCGTAGGTGAAGCGGCCATGTCAGGGGCTACGTAAATAGTTGTAAGAGCTTCGTCGATATCAAAGCTGATGACAGGTGAGAGATGCCAATGAGAATAGGAATCGAGCAAATGCAACGACAACGGCGGTGAAGCCTCGCATGCGATGCGATTCAGCGAAAGACTGCGGTTCGTTGTGTAACTGGAACGCCCTGTGCCTGTCGGTGCGGTCAGCTAGCTCAGTAGTTGGTAGGCAGGCAGGTAGGAGGACGAAGACAGAGAGGCAAAACGGCAAGGGAATAGTTGGGATGAAAGAGAGCGACTGCATGAGCCATGAAAGTTATCGGAGAGGGAATGTGGGAAGCAAGGAGAGAGGAGAGAGAAGCCGAGCACGTGCTCGCGTATCCCAGAAGAGTTTCCGACAATCGCGAGGACACGCGGGCTGCCGTCCGTGGACGCGCCGTGTGTGCAGTTTCACTCACGCATATCGCACGCGCGATTGGGACAATTTATTACTGGCTGAAGCAGCTGGGATTATCGGATTCCGTACATTAGCTCTTTCCCAATTTTAGTCGAGCTCTGCCTCCTCTGACTTACTTACGATCTCTTGCCTGTACTGTGTGCTGTGCCAGGCGCACGTGCACCCATCGGTTGCATGGAACGTGACGGACCTCGCCCTATCAGGGACACAGATACATCAGGCGCAAGGCCTATGTCCTACCTACATCGGCATGTCAAAGCCAGACTGAGCCACGCTGAGCCACGCTGAGGCACGCTACGTTCATTGCTAGTCCAGTCTTGCGTTCTACTGCGGCATGTCGCATGTTCTCAATGCTTGGCCATTTCACACTTTCGCGCTCCGAGCTTCATTGGCTGCCGATGAAAATTCCTCCAGTAGTTTCACTGCGACATCCACTTTACCGACTGTTTTCCTTCTCTGTAGATAATCTTAATAACGAGGGATTGCTGCGCTGTCGCTGCGAACGCGCCTTTATCCTGGGCGGTGACCAGTAGCCAGTAACCAAACCGGTAGCCGCGGCAGCCAACTAGCCACCTCGTCAGTGCCCGCTTCGCTGCTCTCTTTGAAGTGTCCATCGACTTCTTCAATTTAAATAAACTACCGGTCCGAACGACGTCTACGTATTAATTTGTGCGTCCCGTGAATTCCTCTCGCGAGTCGGACCGACGTGCGACTCCGGGCCATTGCTTCTTGACACTTCTTTACTCGATTTAAATATAATTATATAACATAAACGGACGACAATAGGCCAATTTAAGTAATCTTGCATGCACATAATTTGAGAGGCGTTAGTGAAAAGTTGCTGGTTCAGGCAACGCAGCAGGATCGCTCGTAATATGCCGTGTGCCGATGTTCTTGGGAATATTGGTAATACCGGAGCGGCGCTAGGGATGAACGAAGCATCGATGGATGGATGTCTGCGGGTGGGTGACTACAGTTGGCTGCGATAATGCGTGCAGTCCGGAAGGGGACGTAAGAGAGGTCGAATGATTTAACGTCTCCAGGCGATTGTGCTGCTGGCGACCGCAGACCATCATGATCTGCTGAAGCGGATGGACTGTACGCTGCGTCTCGGTAACAGGCTGCACTTTAGGGGCCAGGAGTAGAAGGGTCTCCATCCCAGCTTTTTTTCCTACGAATTCGTGGCTAATACGGTGGAAGGCAGCGCGACGTTGCGTATATTGACATTTTGAGAACTGGACCCGAACTCACGTCGAGGAGACTCAGCCACTTGAGATACTCCAACCTCCTCGCGTCCATATCTCGGGAAAAGCTCTATTCCTCCTCAGGAAAATATATCGGTTTAACATTTTCTACGTAGAACGTCACTCTATCTCGTGTATCCCCCTTATCTCTTGTTTGCCTTCTTCGTCTGCAGTCTACATCTGGCAACTGATGTGCGATAATGTGTACGGTACGAACAATCACCTAAAGTCAGATTGAAACTTAATATTTTGATCAGGAAATCAACATATCCATTGGAAACCGGTAGATGAGGATGCGGTACTAAAGAAGACTGCGAGTGTGAAAAGGGAGAAACATGCGAAATAAACACAGGCCCCATTGCGTCATAATAAATTGAATAGATGACTGATTTACTGAATTGCCGAATAAAGGTCAGTAAGATCTCATTGGACGACAGACGTGAAAAAGGGATGAACTCTCAGGTTCTCGATATTAAAGCGAGAGCGGCTGGACCATGTCCAGCAAACGACACTACGGAATGTCTTGTACTATATCAGAGCCACAGAAAGAATTGCGCTGTGCGTGCATGTACACGATACTTTGTCAATTCCTCAATTTTACGAACAGTTTTCAGTCGGCTATCGTCTTTCGTATATCTTCATTAACTTTCGGGAGCTATCGACTATCCGTGGATCGTAGAATCCTCAGCCACGCACTTCGGCAGTTCCAGTACGTTGCTCCCTCTGCGAGGCTGGCGATTAGATTTCCCAAGCAAACGCGTAGAAAACTGATATGGCTCTCTTACCCTGAACATACAGTTCCGTCGAAAAGGATGGTAGAAAGTAGGAATTGGCAGATGGACTCACTGACGACTAGTATAGTAAGATCGCCCTACGAGACTGCTTGTTTTTATCATAAATTTTGTAATAGGAACTTTACGGGCCTCTTCCGTTCGAAACTTATTCGGTGATTGCGGCGACAATGGCGTCAGATTACAGGTAAACCTGCAGTTACCTATGTCTACCGCTGCACTAGCGCCATATCAATTCAACAGCCAGCCTTTGTAACAACGAGTAATCTGAGTTTCCGCTGTCGTCAACGTTTTATTCCCACTTACTCAAAATTCTACTTTGGATGAATATCCGGGTGGGTTATTTTTTTCACGCATCCATCGATCTATCCATTCGATCATCGAGTGATATACCAATATCAACAATTCTATACGGATACTCGAATATATTCTCGTATTGCTATATGCTGGCCATGCTGCCATAGTATACGCACTTGTCGATGATCGAGACTTCCGCACACGGATGAAAATTATATGTGGGCCACGTGGTCCCAGGCTCACGCATAGAGACACACGTGCGCGAGCTCACTCCGTAGGGATTGGTTTATTTTTCGTAGCTGTACCGAAGATGCTTCGAGCTCGTTCAAAGATAATAAATTCGCACGCGGTCTTACTCTTGGCCGAGTCCACATGTGTCGCAGATGCCGCTCCTTGCTTGTCAATAATCCTCACGTTTCTCGGACTTTCGGCAACAGCACCGAATTCATTATGAGTTTACGAGACTGACACAAAGAGACATTGGAATGGATTTATTTCTATTGGATAAAACAGTCGGAAGATCTATAGGCAACGGTTATTATCAGAGATCGTATTTTTCCAAACAGACCAACCAGACAAGTTGACGAGTTAGAGAACAACCTATCATTGACTCTTCCAGCAGCAGCAGCTCTCCTGAATCTTCGTATTCCTCGCTGGCGCTTTGTCTCTGCGTTACAGTGGTGAACAAGGCAGAGGCAAAGAGGCGAGAAGAAAAGAGAAAGAAAGAGGCGCGTATAAAGCAGCAGTCAGGGCAAAACCTACGTCAACTCGAGTCAGCCTGACAGCGACAACATCGATGCCAGGCTGATCTGCACGCAGGCGCAGCCTCGGGTCCACGGTGAATGGGAGATTATTTAGCAGCCAGGATGCCTGGGGCCAGGATAAGGGGCTGCGCGTTCGCCGACTCAACTTTTAGGATTGCTGGGTACGCATTTGTGTACCTCCCCTAGCCAGCGCATTTCTACCTACGACCTGTGCAACCCGCCATCCCCTGCCTCTCATCCGTGCCTGCCCGGATGCCCTCGTTCTTCGTCGCCGAGGTAAAGGAAAAGAGGCAAAAACGAGCCACGTCATCTGCTCCGAATCCCAACTCTCTCTTTTTCTCTTTCCGACTCTCTTGTGATTCTTCTTCTTGCTTCTAAGCGTACTTTCCCTCACTCATCCCCCTTCCCGACTTCTCACTCTCTCTCTCTCTCTTTCTCTCTATTCCGAACTCACTCTGAGCCATATTAAAACGTGCCGTCTGTCCCAAACGCTGGGATCTCCCCTTGCGACGGCGCGCATACAAATACCACTTTAGAATTTCCGCAAAAACAATTTATTTTGGCGAGCAGCAAGAAGGACCGAAGGAACGAAGGAAGAAAGGAACGAGAGAGAGAGAGAGAGAGAGAGAGAGAGAGAGAGAGAAGCGGCGAAGAGCCTGAGCGTCAGGACGCGCCATATGGCCAGGATTCTGCGAGCCGAAACGAAAGTCCGGGAGTTTGGCTTACTTTGAAGTAAGCGCTGCTTACCAAAGCTCCAGCGGGGCTACTGCAACCTTCGCACTTGCTTCATTTCCATACTGAAAAAAAGTCCTGGACAGCCGAACGTAACTAGAAACACATAAGGAAGGCCTAAACTCTCTCCCTCTGCAGGTACGTAGCATCAACACGTAATAAGTGCCCACGTGCAGCGATGCCTATACTTTAGTTTCATTCGTATAAACTGTACAGTTGAATTCCAGCGATCGTGGAGTCATTCTGCTTCGAATTTCATTCGTTAAGGATGGTTGCGTTAGTGTAGCCGATAGCTACATTCCCATTCTCTTTCGCCCTTAATACTGACGTACGAGGGTTTAATCCACTTGTCCCGTCAACTGGCTTATACTATATTGCACCTAACTAGTTTAAGTGTCCCCTTTCTCGTGTGCTTGTCACTCTCCATGATGTTGCCGGTGCCGATACCAGGGATGCTACCGATGCCCATGATGCTCGGTGCTTTTGCAGCCAGTCATTTGGAGTAAATCTCACAGGCGGATACGCATGCGGGGTTGTGCAAGTCAGTTGCTATGGGAACCACCATAGTACGCGCTGCGCTTATTTCGCACTACTCTCCCTCTTTAGCACGAAGCAATTTCTCTCCCATCCCTCCCGCGCCTCCCTCTCGCAGCCTTGCTTTGCCATACGACCACCAAGCACTCCACGTTGTTCGCTCACGAAGAGTTCGCATTGGTCGCGGTAGTCGCGGTCACTCAAGTACCGAACACTCGCTCATTCGTCTCTTGCCTCTCATTTAAACCTATCGAATTGACATTTTATCGCCCACACTACCCCCTCGCCTGTCCTCTTCCGCCCGACAGAAAGAAATCCTCGCAGCGATCAATCCTTATCTTTCCACGAGTCGACTTATCCTATCGCGTCGCTACAGTCGACACGCAAAGCCAATTCGTCGAAACTGCAAATCTTCGAGAAAGGCTGAAATTCTGATCGTATGGGTAGGTGCGTTTCCGTGCGCGTGCACGCGACGCGCGAGAACGCAGGGGACGTCCGAACGACGAGGGGGTTGAAATAGCAGAGAGGGGAAGTGAGGCGGCCGGGAAGCGGGCATAGCTATGGATTCTAAGCCCTCGGGAAGCCCTCGCGATAGAGGATGGAGGATGGAGGATGGAGGATGAATGATGGGAGGAAGCCATGTTCAGTCTGGCCCAGCCTGTGTAACAGGCGGAAGCAGAGGCGGAGGCGGTGGCGATCAGGCTGGAAGGCTGGAATGTCTGCTAGGCCGGGTCATTCAGCCAACCAGCTTGTTTGCTCGAATCTACCTTGACTAGCATCCCCAGGGAGTAGGCTCCTGCCTACGTGTCGCCTCATCGTCAATACCCAACGACTGGAACCTGATGATCTTTGAACTATGGAGTCCGCGAGAGTGGTATTGCCTAGGCACACGGATCAAATAGAGCAGTTTTCAAGAGATCACTGAACGGTTAAATTATTATTAGACTAAAGAGAAAAGAATTCTCGGTACGTCACTGCGGCCTTTCAAGTTTATAAGCCGTATCGAAAACTTAGAATCCCGATCAAGAGTGACGTGTCTAATCGCGTGGCGTTTTCAACAAGCTCGTACCAATCCACAGATTGAATAGATAAAAGAGCATGGGACCAACTGTACAATGTAATGCATAATCTGCTGCTGATTCCACACTGCCGTTGGCGTAATCGAATCCTGGTCAAACACAACCAATTGCCAATGGCCTAGATATCTCATAGCAGGAAATGCTTGATGCACGTCAGGCGGGACCCGTGAAATACGGCATCGTCGAATTTTCTCAGTTGGAGTTGCAAAAGAAGGAAAATTGAAGCAGCACGCGTTCTAATCCAGGCAAGGCTAAGCCAGTCAGTTGAGTTTCTTCTCCCCTGTCACAAAAAGTGTCATTGTGGGGGAGGGGAGAGGGGTCAGATTCATCATCAAAACATAGTACATAGCGAATCATAAAAATGAAAGAAAAAAATATGAAAAGAAGGGAGCGCTGTGATTGACAGTAGTCGAGCATTTAAATTCATCCATCAGCTATTTCCTATGGGATATTAACACACTGCTCTCTATCCCTCCTTGATATTCTCCTCATGGGTATCTCCCTGCTCTCATCATTCGCTTTCCCTATAAACGTCAGTTCGGCTCGGCCTGGTTCGGTTACTACCACTAGGAAGCTCTAGCCCCGATAATTCAAGTCTGTTCGCGACCCTGTCGATTAACATCATTTACTCATCTCTTCAGCCCCTTCAAAAAATTTCCCTACTCGTTTTCACCTTCTTCGCATAATTTTGCTTCTCTCTCTCTCTCTCTCTCTCTCTCTCTCTCTCTCTCTCTCTCTCTCTCTCTCTCTCTCTCTCTCTCTCTCTCTCTCGCTCTACCTCTTTTGTCCTTTGTCCAGCTAACCCTCGTCTCTCCCTCTCGATAACATTAGAGAAATCAAAATCAAACGTGAAACCAAGGATTATGAGTGGCAGACAATGGTGCGTTGGCTCATTGTGTAGGACACGAGCCGCACTGGCCTTGGGCAACCTTCAGCCTTCCTCGTCGCTCCTTCTACGAGCAAACAACCCTCGCGCGTTGTGCAAGGTGCTCGATCACTAACACCAGAACCCAGTCCTGAGCTCATTCGTATACCTACATGTATACATACCAAGCAGGCCAAGCCACTTGTGTACTCGTATAGTAGAAAGATATGGATTTACACACGTCTCTGTGTGTCGATCTCCGCCAGAGGTTTCGGTCGTCCGTTGCCTCCTCGTGTCTCGTTCGATTTCTTCTTCTCGTATCTCGCGTTGTTCCGCCTCATCTGGCGGCCCGAACCTCTTGCAGCTCTTTTGAGCGGAAGGTGGATCCAATCTAGATGCAATAAGACGTAGCCGCAGTGAGCAATACGGCCGTATGCCTACAGGCTGCGCACTAGATAGCGCATGTAGCCACTCGTTTCCCGTGACAGCATCACACCGAATCTCTTCTATTTCCTGTCTCTACTTCGCTCTCCTTCTCCGTATCTCGTCTTTCTCTTCTCTCTCGAATGACTTCCATTAACTCTTCTCTGTGCAGGTGCGACACATTCGGCATCATTCACAGCAATTCCACTATCGATTTACTATTATAACGTATGTACTCACGTATTTGAGAATGATTTCTTCCATAAAGAAGCGGTATCTGCATACAACGTTATACTCGAAACAGATCGATCAATCATCAATGGCATCTCATTCGAAAGATTAATGAATATTGGTGTAATAATGCAAAATAATGAATCTAACGAGTGATTATTATGATGCAGGCGTATTTGAAAATCCACGCTTCAAGATTTTGATCAAGTCTTGCTTGCTATCTTACGGTGCGGTGATCCAGAATCCTATGATGAATCGATCAGCCGTCACGCGTATCGCTGAGATGTCGAATTCTATGCGACATAGGAACAGTATATGACTGAACAGCAATGGCTTCTAAAAATACTGCTTTACATATTATCTTGGAGATTTACACCAGGTGATGGAGAGTGAGTGACATAAGTTCGCTCCAGGGATCACTGGGGGGAGAGGGGGGGGGGGGAGTCCGTGGGCAGTCCACTGGAGTCACTCCTTTACGTTGCGTCAAGAGGCCCAAAGAGACGCAAGAGAGATGCGTCCTGGATGCGATGATCATCAGCTGCACGTGTACTTGAAATTAGCAAAGCGCAAGAAAAAAATATGCAGATTTCAATGAAGAACTTATAAGCCTGCAAATGGCGAAGCCACGCATACAATGAGCACACGGTGAATGTGCGCAGTCCATGTTCATATTAGCTACTCAGTTTGCTTGTTGATGGCAAAGATACCGTTAAGTGTTTTAACTTGATATTAAATTCGGTGAAGAAGTTTATTATTAATAAACTTTTTTAATAGACTATTAAGACTTTTTGGTACTGCGTCTCTGCGTCCGCAAAACGTGGCATTGTCTGTCAGTGCTTCTGGTTTGAAAGACATTCAATAGGCTCGTACACTTTCCAGCTGCCGTCCCAACGTGTACCTGCTACCACGTTTAGCCAAGTTTTTCTAGCTTAATATTCGCATATAATACGTAGCTGGTACCTGCATGCCTGGAACACTTAGAACGTCGTGCAAAATCATTCGAAATTCGGATCAATCAGACTCTCTGCATTCCTCAAAGAGGACCATTTCAATGCAGAGAGAGATAGAGAGAGAGAGAGAGAGAGAGAGACAAAGCAGGTGAGACGAACGAATGGACTTGCACACCTTGAAAGATTAAAATGTCTCTAGCGACAATAGCGACAACGACAACAGCAACAGCAACGGAATTCAAAAGTTCGCGCCACGGCTACCTGCAGTGTCAGAAGGACCTACCATTGAGTACAGGTGAGAAGGTGCTTCCCTCGAGTTGCTTTGTTATCCTGTGTGACTCGTGAATCACCAAGAGTAATGCAGAGGAGACAAGAAGAAAATGGAGAGACGAGGATGAAGTCGAAGTAGCCGAAGAAGCCGAAGAAGCGGCACTCGCGTAGGAGCGAGAACCCAGCAAGAGAAGAACGCGTGTTTATTCAACAATTCGCCACTCGAGGATTCTTTTTGGATTGGCGTTGGCTTTAACGCTGCAACGCAAGAGACTCGCTCGTCCGCTTCCCTCGGCCATTTTGCTTTGTCTTCGAGTCCACGCAAATGCCTTCGGCAAACAGGACGTGTCTGTAGAAGACAATGTGTTTGTCCGCTTAAGCTGGAACTTTGCAGAATGATTCGTGGCTCGACAAGTACTTGTCCATACAGAGAGAGAGAGAGAGAAATCATGCATCCTGAATGTTCCAGAGAGAAGCAAAGATGAAGAGAGGAAAGGCACTGACAATGAGACAGTCGCATGTAGGCAGCTGGCGGCGAGGGGATAGAGGAAGAAAATCTGAGACGGATCTGTGCGCGGAATCTGAAGAGGACCGAATGACAAATCCAAAACGAATCGATTACCGCTCAACTGAGATGAATCGATTTCTGTGGATGCTGGAAAGAGACGATAAAGGAGCTACGCCTGCAGACATGGCTAGTTGGGATCTCAAAATAAATTAGGTATCTCCACGGTAAAGAGGCAGCAGCTTGGATTATTCGATGAAAGATTTGCTGCGTCCCTTTTGAGCTAAGAACTTTGAGAAGTCTCGTCTCGTCTCTCTCGCTCTCGCGAAAGCAACCTAGTGCTGGTCGCAGCTCCACCGCTAGATACCTAAGGACACGAGGGAGACCGCAGCGCAGTACCTTTCATAAAGATCTTCAGATTATATCTCTGGGTACCTTATTCGCGAAGCTTTATTACATTCTCAACGGCTATCCTGCTCTAATGTGCAGGGCCGCGTCTCGTTCTTCTTTTTCTTTTTCCTGAGGGATGCGAGCCTACCAGTCCCCTCCGCCCCTCACACACACACACACACACACACACACAGACACAGACACACACGCGCGCGCGCGCACAGTCGGCAACTCCCTACGACCTCCGGTACAAGTGCTGCTGCGAAAGAAATTGTGCGCCAATTTCAATAATTTCCTACGAGACCAGTGACAATGACGAATGTGGGAACTCGAGAATTTCTCTTACTTTTTCGTAAAGATCGAAAGTATATCGAGAATGTGTCACGTCGGTCATTTTCCAAAACATCTGAATGTAGAATCGTCAATAACTTTTGATGGAGGGTGAATTCTAAGAAAGGGTGTGCGGCCCTGCGATGCTGCGGCTCACGAAGGTCCCATCTCGTTTCCTTGGTATCTCCTCCGGTTCGACCGGGTTGGCTCAGACAGAGTTGGTTCTGTAATGCCGAAAGAACGACTGATTGCTTTAAGAAGCCTTAGCGAAGAGGGCGAGGTGGGCGTGGGTCTGCTGGTGGGAGGGGGAGGGGGAGTTGGAAGCAGGGAAGAAGAAGAAAGCAGGAGAGGCATCGTCGTGTACGGTCTCTACGAAGAGGGATACACGCCGAGCAGAGTAAACACAGGAATTAGTGAGACGGCTGAGTGTTTGACGAAAGAGCGAAGAGCCTCCAGGACCCCAGAGAGGATTGAGCCAAAAAGAAGAGAGTAGAGTGATGGTGGTAGGGTGGGAGGGAGGGAGGGGGGGGAGAGAGAGAAGATTCTATCTTGGTGCGTTCCACTGATCCCTTCAGATCTCATCTCTTCGTCAGGAGTGTCTACGCCTTTGCGCTCTCCTCCCACGGATGCCATTTCTGTGAACCCTTTCAAATCCAAAAGATTGATTGCACGTAGATATTTTTTGATTTTGAAAGAGATGCTTTCAATTGCAATCAGCACAAGCAATCCTTGTGGTGTCTTTCATTTTCGACGGTTGTGAATATCTTTGTCCTCAGGCTAACACATTAATTCATGAACTCCCCTAGCAGCCTAGGAGAAGGCGCGGTTCTCACAGGAGCGACTCGTGCGTCGAGCGTAAAAAGATCCGCAGGTATTGTGTTTCGCGGCGAAACCACCAAGGAATCGCATTGCCCCTCCTGAAACGCCTTGCAAGTTGCTGCTTCGAACGGCTCGATTACTCGAGAGTTCAGAGCCAGATACGACTGAGAGACCTCAGGACTCTACGTCATCCGTTCAAGACAGGGAATTCTCACACGCAAGGCTGCCCTATCGGCCGAGCATGCGCTCCAGCCTGAACGCCCAGAGACTCGAAGATTCAAAGTTCCAGGTACATCGGAACTCGAAAGAAGTTATCGGCGCCTCACGAATCGCGACTGGCGGTTCAAGGAGTTTGTGAAATTCAACGATTCTGCCTGGAGCGAAACAGCTCAGAAAGAATGAGGCCGCAGCAGCCTGTAAGTCCAGGTCGGGGTTAAATCGTTCACGAGGCAAATTTGGTCACGCTGGGATCTTCTCACCAGCAGCCTCGCCAGAAAATTCTCTCTTGTCGTCTAGACGAACAGCCTCCAATTCGTCCTAATGGAAATTGCCCAGTCGCACTGAGATAAGAATTAGGAATGTCAGTCGATTTCCTCCGCTTCGCTAGAGCTTACGTGACGAAACAAAATCCTTCTTCATCTTTTTCTTTATCCTCTGGTGGCTTTATTTCCCGATGGGCAAAATTCAATGAGATTACATGAATGTTATTTGGCATTGTCGCTGATAGCGGCAGTACCAGAAATCGTAGTAATTGATAGGAGTGAGTGGAGGAGACCCAATGCGCCCCACTGGCCTGGCTGTTTTCCACGCTGTGCGTCACCGAGCCCTCTGCTCTGTTTCCAGCTGCAACGCAGCCTCGACGAAGCTCAAAGGAAGCCTGCGGCTGAATGCGGTGCGCGTAGCTGCAGACTTGAATGCGCTTTGATGACGCTTTCAGAACTTCTACTCGTCTTATTACCCTCGTAAAGCTCGCGTTACGCGCGACATCTCGATTCCCGACACCAAGGACGTCAGCAAAGATATATTTCATGTTAACCCTATCGTGACAGCGCACCGAGATATGTATATACACTGGAAGTAAAACTCCGATAGTATTGAATTATAATCCAAGTGTCGACTAACCCATGAGAAATGGCCCTTTTTATTTCATCCGCTTGTATATTGCCGAACTGTCATTCTCTTTAATTTCATCAAGTACATTGATATCAAACAACCCACCACCATATTTTACATCGCGGGTTTAAGACAGCAGCGTAAATGCATTAAGGACAATAAATGGTTTACTCTTGTCCGACACTAGGAGGACAGCAGGAGCGCCTTCAAGGAACACAAGTTTTGAAGGTGAGCAAGAGAGGGAGGAAGAGGGAGAAAGAGAGAGAGAGAGAGAGAGAGAGAGAGAGAGAGAGAGAGAGAACTGATGAAAGGTAAAAAAAATGAAGGAAGGCAATCGGGCGTTCGAGTTTCTCATTTGTCCGATTATCTCGCCGATGATTGACAGAGTTGGAAATGCAGATTGATTGCGCGTAATGTTTTAAACCGGCCAGATGTGGCTTTCCTTTAATTAAACCGCCGAGCCCCGCAAAGCGTGTGACGTAGAATTCGATCGATCTTTTCTCGGTCCCCCAAGTCGTCAGAATTGGGGTGAACACTCGCTGGAAAAGCCGACATTCAGCGGAGACGATTTCGACATTACCGACCTGGTCGTTGATCGACCTGCGGCACTCTGGGATACGATATCGCGTCACTTCCAAGAGGAGCGGCTCCGCGAGGCTCACGAGTACCCTCCTTTCTCTCTCTCTCTCTCTCTCTCTCTCTCTCTCTCTCTCTCTCTCTCTCTCTCTCTCTCTCTCTATCTATCTATCTATCTATCTATCTATCTATCTACTAGCTAAGTTCGTCTTCTTTAAGACGACCAGCACGTGACGGAATCTCCCCTGCTTTCGCTCCCCTTCTTGCTCCGAGATCTCTCGAGCATTTGTGCGTGAAAGGGGCATCTCAGGAAAGTTATTCCGTGCAAGATAGAATATAAAGCGTCTTCGTCGAATCGTCAATTTTAATTTAATTTAGTTGTTTGTTCGTTGCTATTCTTTCTTAATAACAATAGCGATAACGGGAGACACGCACGTTCCTGAAATAGGACACAAAGTGCCGGCTGCGCGTAGGTTCAATTTTATTTTAGCGAGTGAGACTGGAAATAATTCTAGTGCCACATTAGTGTCGGATTGAGACGCGCGTTAGCCGACCTATTGTTCGGCAACAATGAGTCTTGAACGACGCTAACGCGAGACGCCTGAAGAGACGAAATAAGCTGCGTGCCCAAAATCTGTCAAAGTACAGTCAGAGAAAGAGAGAACGGATCAGCTAATGAGAAAATGACAGCACGGGAAAAAAGCTTAGGTGGTGCAGTAAAATATTGCTAACAGCTATACCGTCGGTAGCGTTATATTTGCCACATTGTATTCTTACATTGGTGATATTCAGCAGTTTCCAGGCATAGTTATAATAACTATTCTCGTTCTTGGAAGTCTTCCGTTAACACCCTCTTTCTGCCCGCCCCCGTTCCCCCTGCTGCCGAGCTCTTCCCCTCATGCACCTCGTGCTCTTTACTGTATAGTAGATCTACGTACGTATACGGTGACTCATTTATATATTATTTTTTATTCAAACTTGCCCTTACTTTTTACTTGGACTCTCTAATTCAACTTAAGAAGGTCCAGAGTGGCGTCGCGTCGCAACCTCAGTGACACTTCGGTTAAAAGGTCGGACCAAAGCAAGGGTGATATTGCAAGAAGGCCAAAGAGATTCAATAGAAACATGAGCACACGCAGGTTCACACCTCCAGGATACAGTAATGGAATCGGCGAACCACTCGATCCGATGAGCTCATGAGGGCAAGCAGATAGGCAGGCAGGCAGCAATGACGGCCTGCGCGATAAAGAGTCTCGATATTTTACTGAACGCTTTACAATCTCCTACGAGACGTCGGCCCCGGAACGTATAGTTCGCGCGAAGTCGAGCAAAGGCGCAAGGAGCAAACGGATCTTCTTGGCTTCGTATCTCGCATCTTGTATTTCGATGTTCGAAGACGAAGGTAACTCATCGTCATCAAGATGAAACATTTTCGCTGAACGAATCTACAGACAAATAATCTCTTGCACCGAGGCAGCCTATGGCTGTTGCGATATCGCTGGGCATTCGTCTTGCTCCCAGGGGAGTCATGGTTAATGCTAATGGTAATAAACCGTCCTGGTCCGTGAGCAGGATCCCCAAAAAAAGTGTTCCGACCTCTGTCCTAAACAATGCTCGTTTTTATATTTACCTTTTTCAAAAGTCACGTCTTTCTTTTAGCAATTCATGCAATTATCTCGGAGTCTATAAGTAAACTCGGCGCACAAAATATACGTCTCCAATAGCTGATGATGCGTCTCTTTTTTCGGGACTTTAGAATCCAAGAGGACATCGCTGCTCTAGGATTTTTCCAGCTCGCTGGTACTTTGCATTTGAATCCACAGCTGCAGGAACCAACTCGCAGCTGTTGGGCTGACCTACCGTCTTGATATGAGCAACAATTACTTGAGCAGAGGATAAGCCGAAAGAAGGATGTAAATGTGTGGACGCTGCCGTCTCACGGGTGTTCCAAGTGTAACGGGTGTAACGGATTGTTAGTCATCGTAAAGCAATGGTGGCAATGGTGTAGTAAGTCGTTGGAAGGACTACTCGTGCAGGTTCGAATGGTTTCGGGCGACTCCGAAGAGGAGAACGACGAAAGCCGGCCGCGTCGGGACGCTCAATAAACACGGCCCTGTTTCTCACTCGGCCCAGTGCTCCGAGCGATCCGGAATCCGATCAGCCGAGTCGACTGTCGTAGGCATTAACGGCCGGTCATTAGCTCCCCATGGCGATGCATTTAAGACGTGCCATTTGCGACCATTACTGGCTTACTTTAAGAGAAACGAGAACCAGATAGAAATGCAACCATTATTATTAACCGTTCAGTGATTGAACTATTCTTACCTTTTTTGTTTGAACGATAACATCCCCCTACCGATAACTTGAGCTCATGTCCAATGGAAGAGGTTACTTTTACTACTTTCAGGTTACTTTCGAGAAGCGAGCGGTTGTACAGGGAATGAATATATTATATGATAAGAATCTCTGCCCATCGACCAATCGCTAGGAAGAAGCGTGATCGACATAAGGGAGTTCAAGTTTCCCTCAAAACCTTTACGAGCCTGTTCAAATTATACCGGAAATTCCGAATAATTTTATGGCTTGGTTATAAAATTTACGTCGTTCTGTGACGGCCCTTCTGGTTTCGCGAAGCTGCCCTTACTTTTCTTCTCTCTCTCTCTCTCTCTCTCTCTCTCTCTCTCTCTCTCTCTCTCTCTCTCTCTCTCTCTCTCTCTCT
>JARQTI010000076.1:2326939-2352485 GCA_030142655.1 Trachelus tabidus
TCTCTCTCTCTCTCTCTCTCTCTCTCTCTCTCTCTCTCTCTCTCTCTCTCTCTCTCTCTCTCTCTCTCTCTCTTTCATACCACACTAATACTCTCCTCTTCCCTTCCTATTTTGATGAAATCAATGAAATCCTCCATCTTCCTTAATCAATAAAAAGCCACGGCTATACAGAGTCATTCCCAGTCCCAGTCCAGTCCAAGAAGGTTCGATCAGATGTCTTTCGGTGCTCGAAATCATCGCAGACGACATTTTCGTCAAAACCGAAGGGTGTCCGCTGTGCCGTAATGAACTATGTTAAACCTTAATAAACCTTGGTAAACCATGGATAGTATGGATGGCATGGTAGGACATAGTGTTGCAGGGCGGATAGGATGGCCAGACATGGCGTTCCGGTTGCGCGAACTCGGGCAAAGAACGCTGCGAAGTTGCCGGCCGCAAGTTTATTAATGCCAGTACTGGCAGAGAGCACTGTGAGACCACCCGGCTAAATAAATATCTCCGGGGAAAGAAAATATGACGTCGGTCTGGCCGATGCGATGCGGCTGTACAGGGCTGTACAGGGCTGTAGAGGGCTTTGCAGGGCTGCCACCGCAGGGCAGCGTTCGCATTGTGGCCTAACGGGGCTATCCTGGAGAGGGCTGATACGTGCAGTGCACTGCCGCAGAGTCGCTCCGACTCGATGGGTGGGTGTTTCGCCCGAGGCACTGGAAACGGGGATGCCGGTTGCCAGACAGCGACTACAGGATTCGAAACGGGGACCGCAGACCACGAGACCGCAGCAGCCCTCTCGCTTCCTCTCCTCCTCAAATACTTAGAATCTCCCGTGCGTGCGTACGTGACCCATCGTGCACACGGACGATCAACCAGGAAAACCTGATGAGGTAACAATAGGGCAAGTACCAACCTGAAACTTGGACACGGGCAGGGAAAGATTGGGCCCATTTCTCCACGTGAACCTTTAACCATTTTTAGCGAGTCATTTTCAACAGTCTTTTCTAGAACACTTTTAGCCTTAATAACTCCGCGCGCTAAATTATTCCGTGCGACATGCTGCGCAGCTGCCTTGTTTTGCCGCCATACAAGTTTCCATCCGTAGAATTGAATCCGATTGCAATGCATTTTCCGTCTCGAATTGTCAAGTGCCAGATTTGCTTTACAGCATCTTAAGGCAAAGATCGAGTGTGCACCTATAGCGATTAGTTTTCGATTGATCGATCTGCTGCCAATTGCGTTTGGCCTCGCGATATAGCTATAGCCACGCTGCAGTCACGACAGTTCAACTTGGACTAAATTACGCGGAGTCTATATCAGCAATAAATATCCATATCCTGGCGACAAGAGATTGAATAGGTATTTTCGCTAATTCATGTCGAATTGCCTTTCTCGGTGATTCGATCATTGCGAATTGCCGTTAAATCCGATGACTTTAAGAATTGACTCGGAACCGATTGGCCTTTGGGCAGTGTATTTCGAATGACGGTTCTTCAGGCTCACCGTCAAGTGTGCTTACGTTGCTTTTCTTATCTGTTGCAGGTGAGCACTGGATTGTTTTTCATCGACGAGTTCATAGGTGATGACGCGGCAGTCGTAAGTCACTACTCTGTGAATCGCGTAGGCAGGTGCCAAATCGAGGCCAAAATAACAAACTGCCAACATTGGATACTCGGAAACTATGTTAATCTCGAGGACACGTAAACTGCGTATCTTTTAATCCGATACCACATTTTTACTTTTAAATAGTTGACCTTTTCAGCTTATCGATTTTAATGTATTTATTCTCCATGGTCCATTGCATTTCCCCAGTTCATAGTTTCATGATTTCATCGTCATGTCAACCGAATCACAAAGCTTTTACGTGAGCGACCTTGAAATAAATCAGTTTTATAAAAAGTAATCAATCAAACGATAGCTAAAGAGAAACGTCGACGGACGCTTCCTCTATACAAGGGAGTGCCTTTAGAGAAAGTTGCAAGGTGCACGTGCAAGTGCAAGATATAGTCTGGCAATTTAGAGCTCTCGATAAAGCAGCGGAAGAATCAACTGCAGAAATACTTACGAGAGATACGAGAGTGTGTGCGTACGGAGTGTCAATCGAGCCTCGTGAGCTCGTGACGTGTACCTACGCACGAGTGACATAAGGTTGCGCATTGACCAATGCCACTGCGAGTGGCCACTACTTTTATAATAAGATAACAAGTAGAAGAAGAGTAGCTCGGATGAAACTGGCTGGACCGGACCCTCTCGGGATCCGAATGGAGAAGGTCAGGGTCTGTGGCCCACAGGAGCCGAGCATAGCCGAAAGAAAGCCAAGAAACATGCGCAGCATCACTGAACACCGAGCCGAGGATGAGTCTTGATCACGTAGACTCGAGGAGCAGCGTCGAGGTTCAAATGAGATCATCGGCTCGACTCGGCCGAGTTAGCGACGCTGCCAGGAAAACCCTGAGCCGGAGTTAACGTTAACCAATTCGTTAGAGAAGTTATCACGCACGCTCGACATTCGAGCCACAAGTACTCGCTAATGCCCACACCTTCGCCCTTCAAGGTAATTACCTGCAGACTGCAGGTTTACATGGCGATTAGGTGAAAAAGTGGCGCGTCCATCGGAAACGATCGAGAAGCAAATAATTCTTGACGAAGAAAAGGAAGGGAGGGAACTGTGTGGCACATTCCCACGCATTGCGTGTGTGTTTTAGGGGGAGGGGGAGGTAATTGTAAAAGGGAATAAGCTATTGAAATAAACCATCGGTAAGTGAGTAAGTGCAAGGCTCGTCACGAAGGACTATCGGGAGGCTATAGATGCGCCATTGAAATGATGAATTGCTCCGGAAATTGAAAGCAGCGACGTCTCTTTATTGTACACGTGGCTGGACACGCCCACGGCTATCCCAATATCGACGCGCTCTCGCTCTCCTCGAGATTTCGACTATTAGTTCTTGAAAATCCTCCTGATCGCAGTTGCTTCCGACTCTGATACGTCCACACTGCTATGCTGGAATCGGATAAAAGAGCTAGCACGTCTTCAGCGCCGTTGCATTGCGAATCAGCTATGAGGATGCGTGAGAAAGACCAAGACAGTGATAGGATGCGCCGTCCTCTGCCCTCTCGGCGATGCTTCGCGAATTTAGACTGAGATTAAGGATTGCTAGAAACACTCCAACTTCCTTATATCAAAGCTTAGCCGACGAACGAGGAACGAGTATATTCCGGGAAAGCGACTTGGCTCATCCTGCAAGAGACTGCTGGCCTTAACGAGCCTGCGCCAGGTCTGCAGGAGAGAGACGAACGCGGCGAGGATACAGTCTCGGCTATGACAGCTGCCAGGGAAGTTGAAAAAGCGGAAAAAGAAAAATGGCTCCGGTCGCCTCGATTGTACCTGTACTAGATTACTTCCATAAATTCCGCAAATCTGCATTGTTGCCAACGTGGAGTTGGCTTCGAGGATACTTCGATACTCGATAGACTGCACGTGGCTTTGAATATCTAGCAGCAGCAGGGCCAGTATTGCTGTGCCGATCACGGCAACACCTTTCCCAAGGGTACTGATTCATCTCCCATTCATCATCATCGGCCTCGACTATATTATTGACAGATTCGTCCTTGTTATCTTCTTCCATTCCTGCTTTCCTTTTAAAAACATCCTACAAGTTAGCATGAAACATCTCGTGCGCAGAGCCCCTGTTCAAGGTTCCGATCGTAGTAGGAATCCCGCAAGCACGGACATCGAAATGGCGAAGGAAGGAAAAAGGTCTAGACGGTTAAAAAAATAGAAAGTGCTCGACGGCAGGAAGATAGGAAAGGTGGCGCAGAGCCTGATATCGGTACGAATGCCAGTCTGCCAGTCTGGCACTGTCATTTCCATCCGCCCGCCTATAACGTATAACCTTTTTCCCTACTGGAATAATAATTGAAAAGCAAATTGCCAACGAGGGAGCGAGTTAAGCGAACGCGAGTCCGTTTTCTAGCGCTAATCCGATTTCAAGCTATAAATAAAGTACCGCCGATTCAAAATAAATCGGTTTAACTGTGCGGCTATTGTTAATTCACTCGATATTTGATAATCAGCTTATATTGCGGCATTCTAGCGCAGGACAATGGTCTTTGTGCGGAACAGCGCGAGAGCCGGAGAGAGAGAGAGAGAGAGAGAGATAAAGAGACAGAGAGAGACACAGAGAGAGAGAGAGAGAGAGAGAGAGAGAGAGAGAGAGAGAGAGAGAGACAAACTGCTCGTTCTAAAGGAATGAGCAAGAGAATCCAAGGGGCAGAAGAGAGGAGGACGCGCCAGTGAGAGAAAGAGAGATGAAGAGAGTATGAGAGACTCCTCTAAGAATAAAATAATGATCCTTTTGTTCGGGGACAGCCAGAGACAATGGTGGAGTGACTCCTAGCGATTTCAAAGAAAGTGCATTATACTGCATAGTCACATATATGTGTAGATTCGAGCGCCAAGTGTGTCGTGAAATGCCGGCGCTCTCGTGTAGAGTTTGCTGTGGTCATGTGGTTCGTGTGGTTCGTGTGGTTCGTGTGGTTCGTGCGGCACAGGATAAACCCGGACAGCGCGGGCTGCCCACGGATGTAGGAGAGGAATTTTACTGGAAAAGCTTTGGCATAGGAAGAGGCGGACAACCGGGATTGGTCGTCGAGCAGCGCATATGGCGTAGACGCACGTTCGGCATTATCGCAAGCGCGCACCTTTCCTTTGGTTAGCTCGTTATCAGTGAACACGTTGACAATGAAGATGGCCTCAGGACGGCCCCGATATTCAACAGACCTGCACTGGGCCAGGTTAAACGTCACGTTGGCTGTTTGAAATTCTAAGATGTGGCCGGATCTCCTATCATCCCAGCTCCAAATTATATCTCAATTTGGAAGCACATTCATTTCCTGGAGCCTTTTTCTTTGACACGGCAGGCATACGCGTACAGTCAAGCTTTCCAGTTGGCTTCAGCGCGACGCGCACGAAGAGCGATGAGAGCCGTCGCAACGATACGGCCCGAAATTTATATCTTTGAAATCCTGCATTCAATACGTGTCTAGTCGTTTTTATATTTCCACGCTCGCCATCTACCGATAAACATTTTCAAATTTATACTCTCCACTCTAGTTGGTACTCGTTCGATTCCTGCGTGTCTCGCTTGCACAAATAAATTTGGAACTTTTCTCAAGCAATTTCATCGATTTAGAACTTGTTTTAAGAATTCGAATTCAGAAGCAAATCTCTTTGAGAGTGACGCGCTGCGATGCACCAAAGTCAATTAATAAATTTCATGGGTGCAAACGATTCGTGTGTAGATACATACACTGCGTAGTACCTTCGTAAATCTAATACGTGTATGTATAGTGTACAGGGTTATACAAAGTGTACATGTATAGCGTACAGACAAATACGTAGCCGAGTGAGAGTCCCAGTTCACCCCACCTCGCCCCACTTCGCCTCGTCTCACACTCTGAACGCATCACCCTATTTATTTTTCTCTCTACTCTCTTTATCTCTCTCCGACTCTCGGATATTTTTACCTATTCACCGTCACCCAGAAACTCCCTATTAGACAGCAACCACAGAGTCACGCATCCACACGCACGCATCTCCCATTATTTCCTCCTTCGCCCCCCCCCCCTCTCTCTCTCTCTCTTTCTCTGTCTGCTTTTGTCGCACAGATCCACACACACAACTGTTATACCCCAGTTGATTCTCTTCCTCCCCCGCCAAAACCACCATTAATAACTAAAATCGTAATGGTACATGTGTAGCATACGATATAGTCTTCGAGTGTGTGCACAAGCATGCATGCATCCATCCAGCCGTTACGCACACATTGCATCGGGCGTAATCGAACCAAATCGAACCGTGCAGTTTCAACCCCTCCAGAGATGTGAATTTAGGAAATGTAGAAATTCTCCGGAATTTCGAGTCCGAAGCACGAAGCGATGTTGGCTGCGACGTTAAACTTTTCTCAAACGGGAGGATTTCGGTGTGAAGCCCCCCTGCAGGCCGTGTCGTCACGATTGCACCCTGCACTGGTGCACCTATGATCGTTCGACTGGCAATCGGTCGCAGAATCTTCTCTTCGGCATCCGTTTGGATTTGGATACTCGGAGGGTAGTAGCAATGGATATAGGATGCCACGGAAAATGATGAAATATCCCTGAGATGAGAACAATTTATAATTTCGAGTAGCAATTTACAATTTTACCCGACGAATCTCGCGGAATATGAAATATGATAACAACGCGGTCCTCTTACCGGGGCGCTTGATGTACCGGGTGCGTTGTAAGAACAGTCCAGCCAAATTTGTAGCAAGATGCGTTCAGCACCCTTCCATGTCGGACGACACCCTCGGCCCTCGACACTTGTAATCATATAACCGAGACACGTGCGTGTTAGGAATCTTTGACTGTTGCTCCACCCCCCCCCCCCCCCATTACGGCACCATGCTGCAAAGAATCGGTCTCGCTTGTATAAGGAAGTTGCGAGAGTGCTCCCTTGTCGACACCACCCTCACTCTCCCGATCAAGGGACGGTGGCAGCGGGTGAAATGCCAACGAGGACACCCGGTACGCGAAGGTGACGGCATAATAGATGAGGTGTTTTGCTCGGTTAGGAGACGGGGAAGCGTTCACCCTCCTCCTGCGCCTGTAGCCAATGGGGTTGACGCTAGGGGTCGCGCCAGAAACGGTCAGGGCTGCCGGCGCAGGGGTGGCGGGGGGGGGGGGTGACCGGACCGGAGGTCATTCGAAAGGAGCCACGAAGAGTCTCGCCTCTTTACACTCTACGGCTTTGTACACGAACCTCGACTGTTCTCTGTTCTAGTCTATTCGCTGCGTTCCGCTGCTTGCGCCAATTTTCTGGCAGCCTTTCGCAATAGAGGCAAAGCAGTTTCCACACGCAATCCAAGTTCTGCACACGAATCTTCCAGGACTAAAGCATCCTTGCAAAGTTTCGCTTTCCTCTCCACTATTCCGCTCCATCCCCTCTACGTGCGGGACTTCCCCTCCTTTCCCCTTCTCTTACCTCTTCGCCGTTCCTTGGGAATCCCTCGTAGTGTAGCTGCGATTTCCCGGAAAATTTACGAGGGCTCCCATGCTTTCCGGCCATTTACCTTCTTCGGGCCAATCTCAAAGAAAAATTACCTGTGCCCCTTGCTCTGTGCTTCCCTCCTTCCGCTCCCTTCCCTCTCGCCTATTATCGGGATTGATCCCTCCTTACGTAGTTACGCACACCCGCCACGCATACCCATATAGATACGCATTCAGCACGGCAAGAAACAATGCGAGACCATCGCTGAAAGCTTCCGCTTCCTCTCACGTGGCTGCTGGCTGTCCGTTACGTGCGATCTCATCCCGACGTTACCTACTATTGGCTAAACACCTAACACAATGGCTCGCTAGCAGCATGTATCCGATTGATATTAATTGAAAACTCCTGCCGTTTGATTTATCGTAATGAATCGAGCGTAATCATCGCAGTCGAATTCCGAAAGTATTTACGTGGCGGCAGCCAAATTTCTCTTGGCTTTCTCGTCCTTGTGCCCGACGCCTGAACCCTTCGCTCATCCATCCTTTAAACGTGCCCTTTACGCCACCCAAGTTAGCCGGACGCTTGAGAATTGGGCGTGCAGCCTTACTTCCGAGTAATTTACACTTACCATCTTCCTTCGGAAAAATTCTTCGACGCTTTTCATTCAAATTTTCAAAATTCAAAAGAAAGATCATACAGTTAGTTTGAATTTCAAAGTTTTCCATAAAACATCGATTCTCTTTTGCTTCTGTCATTTACTCTCTCTCTCTCTCTCTCTCTATCTCTCTCTTTGAAATACTTGTGAATCGTAAGCCTTTTTCTCCTACAATTGACAGAAATGCAGCAAGAAGCAGCTGCAGTGTTCGAAGGATGGCTAGGTGTGTCGAGATGCAGAATCGACAGAGGGAAGATAAAAATGTAGCTAAAGACAAAAAGAGAGAGAGACACGTTGCTCGTGCAGGCAGCCTGTGAAACTAAGGTATAGTAGATTTAGTATGGAGGTAGAAAGATATATGTCATAAAATATATAGCCCGTGCACCGTAATACGAGATGTAAGAACGTTATATTAGCTATAGGGTGGCCTTTGCCAATACTCCCGAAACTTTATAGGTTTTATGACTCCGATGTAAAAGTTATGGCGTAATGACCCACAGGGCAATAATTCCACTGTCCGCCATAACGATATTACGGTCCCTGGCACTCCTCTCCCACCCCACAAAGGAGTGCAACTCTCTCTCTCTCTCTCTCTCTCTTTCTTTGCTCTCAAAGTCTGCCCATTTGTCCTCTTTAACTGGACGCACAGTTGAACTCGTTCGAGCACAAGTATTGACGGTCGCTTTTGTTTCGCCATTTTCTAGATAATACCCAAACCGATACCCTTATAAAGAACTTCACTTCTTTTTACCCGTTTTCAGTCGGCCTTTCACATTCTCGGAAATAAAATGGCTCAGCAGGCGTCTACGAACGTGGCACATGATTACACCATTTCTGAAAAAGTTAGTCGAAATTCCTTGTCAGCTTGTTTCGTGTTCGCCGCTGCGAGGACATTTATCTTGCTTACGGTTATTTTCGATTCAGAATTGCCGGAGTTGGCAAAGCCGTCCTGCCTTAATGAATAAGATTACCCCGTCTTTCATCGTTCCGCGCGATTTCCAAGGAACAGCGGTGCCAGCAGGCAACACCAGCACGAACAGCACGAACAGCACGAGAAGCACGAGCAGCGGGCAGAAGCTGCGCTGCACCCCCTGCCAGGCGTCCACTGTCGCCCTCGACGGAAACCCTCCGTCGGCTTGTTCAAATACGAAACAAAAGGCGCAAAGGGGACTCCAGCGAGTAAGAAATAGTACACGGAATCCTAGAACAAAGCCAGCAGTTTCTAATCAGGCATTTCAGAGTGGTCCACCCGACTGGATTCACCCAACCCTACTGCACCTGTCTCTTCTTCGCCTTCTTCTTCGTAGACTCGCGGGGATAGACAAATCCTCTAGCATTTGAAAACGAAAGATGACGTAGAAGCCTCTTTGAAGCTATCCACATTTCTCAATAGAGCCTTTAATTAATCCGATACGAGCCTTTCGTTATAATTTATATTTTTTTTTCGATTTCTTTTTCTGGTGGTGCTAGCTTCAAGATAATACCTCCCAGCTGCCTGGGAAACAGTCTTAGGCTTTCGACTCTCCCCTTTCTGTGTTGCTTGCGAAAGAAAGCACAAGCAGGGACGGCGTCGTCAGGTTCCGACTTCCCCTGGGACTCGTCCTTATTTTTACTTTGGCAACAGGTATGCAGATAACGCACTCGGAGAGGTGCAGGAGAGTCGTCGGGTGTTTAGAATGATCGAGAATTTGGAGAGTTCGTTATCGGAATATTACGTTAAGGAAGAAGGTAATTTAGGCGACGTAACTATCATCGGTAACGGCGAAAATCATTAATTCACTGTCCCGAATACCAATTGCTGAGGAAGGAGATGAAGTGCGTGAGGGGAGTGCAGATGGCAGCATTTCATGGGTTTTCGTTAGCATAAAACCATAATCCCTGCTCGTTGAGAGTGCGAGAACCCAGTGGAACTCGAAAGTGGTTCTCTTCTCCAGGTTACTCATTTATTTCTCTCATCAGGAACACCCCGTGGATTTCATAGTTGACCCACGAGGGGTCACGAAGGCAGGGAGTCCGTAAACGGAGCTTGGCCATATTACGACTACTGGGACTATGGTAGAGGAGAGCAGCCATGGCCGCCGCACAATTTCAATCGCAAACGAAAGTTTCCAAATTTAAGAAGAAAACTATATTCTTTAATTGATATTTTGCATTTCCTCTGCGTTAGAAAATGTCTATCGCGTGACTCCCTAAAACCGAATATTAGCACCCACCGAACCTTCCCAGATTCGAATCGGTAGACTGTTATCGTACATCTCAGAGATATACAAGCGAGCAAGCGAGCGAGCGAGCGAGAGAAAAAGAGAGAGAGAGAGAGAGAGAGAGAGAGAGAGAGAGAGAGAGAGAGAGAGAGAGAGAGGGAAAAGAGCGGGTATAGCGATTTTCCGACGAATTTAGGATGGCTTACTGATGGTCTTATATTGGATCGATAGTCCTTTCTCCTGAGCAGCACCCTTTTTTATCCCGATGACTTGAATACTGACATTTTAGAGTGTAGTGCAGTGTATCTTATCGCAGGCAGAGTTCGCTCTGAGCTTTGCAAAATAAATTCCCAATGGTTAGGGAGATCCAGCAAGCAGCGAACGCATGCTGCGAGTAAGGAACGGGAAATTGGCTATGATATGTGCCGTGCAGCACGCACGTACGTGTAACGGAAACTCACGGAACATCTACATAAAGGGGCTATTTGTAGAAGGGACCGCTCGCCCAGCCATATATAATAGGGCCCATATCTGATAGTCCCTGCGGGACTCCTCCTGTAGAAATGATTGTACTGACTGTACCGCCTATACAACCCATACAACACAGAAGTTCGTAGAACTTAAGACGCACCAGCAGCCCATAGACCCCAAGGAGCCCAGCGTGGAGTTGGTGCGTTTGATGTGGGTATCCACTCTCATAGTTGGTTTAGGTTGGTTCAGGTTCCCGAGCAAAGGACCGAGACGGTTCCCTGATCCTGCGCCAAGGTGTTAGGTGGTTAGGGTGTTAAAGGGTATACCTAGAAGATCTATGGTGGATCGAAAGTACTGCTCGGGAAAGCAGCAGCTTTCCTCAGGTAACCAGGACTCGTGCGCCCCGGGCGTCTCCATCCTAACCGCCCATAGGATAACTACCAGAGAGAATAGCCCGATCCCAAGATGTTGAGATGCCGGGATGCCGGGATGCTCGTTAGACACTTTCAGGAGAACACGTGAATATTGCCCAGGTATCCTTGCCTCCCGGGTACTCCAGAACCCCGTTACGCAGATGTTGTCTCTCGAGACGATGCTCTGCCTCTCGCTTCCTCGTTCTACCTAGGACCTCACAGCTATACTTTATTATCATGTTATCGATCTCCCTGTGACTCGTCCATCCTCTTCCTCAAAAAGGCGCAATGACAATCGAACGACAGGATTTGAGAAACCATAAAGAATCTGAAACGCGCGTGTGTGCGTGCTCTCACGCATCTAACGAGCCTCGCGAAAAATATCTGAACTGATCCCTCTTTTGTTAAAGTTTCTTATGTATAGCCCGATGAAAAAAGTGCAATATCTCTTGGGGATAGATGCTTGCGTAATCGTAGCGTACGGAGCAAACATATAAGAGTAGAGGCGTGGAGGCGCAGGCTGTCTAAATAACGAAGCAGCGCAGCATCCATGCACGCATCCGTATACTCATAAGTTTCCCAGCTGCGCCGCCCATTCAGCCAAGATTCGCCAACTATTTCCAAGCCCATTCGAATTCGTCCCAACGGCACACCCGTTTCTCTGTTGTCGGTTTTTCACCTCGACACCTGCAGACCCAGGGATAAATTAATTTCCTCTGGCTCGAAGGGAAATTCTAGTGAACTCTTGTCGCTCTAATTGTCATGGACCTCGCGTGCCGCTCCCAATTCAATCCCCACAATAATTTTCGAAGGGATCGTGTACTTTCGTGTTTCTCGAGACGGACTCGAACTTTCCCGTAACTCGTCGAACTTTACCGAATTCCACTGGTTGGAGGAAGGAGCTCTGACGTGTACCGGAATTCTCTTTCTCCTTCGCTCTCACCTCCTTGACAATGTCCTCGAGAGCCTCGAGCAAACCTGCCAGCCACAATTAGAATCTTTGAATTAGTTTTCTAGCAAAAGAGTTGTGCCGATCTCTCGATTCCTCTGGCAACGAGGGCTCAGGATTGCTCGACGGAATCTCAGTCATCTCCGACTGGCGTCGCCTCGGTCGCTGTGGAATCACAGGCGTCTTCGTGAATTCGAGTAGCGGGGAGACGGAAACAAATCGCGATAGCGCGTGCCTTGCTGGCTCACGAAAGTTTCCCTATAAATCGAGGAGGTTACCCCGTCCTCGAAAAAGAGCTCTGAAGATTGGAAGGATCTCAAGGAGAAGAAGGAGAAGGAAGCGGGCGCCACTGTGCTAGTGCGACACTGCTGGCCTTCCTGGCTTTGCTGACGCTCCATCATCGTACCCGCATCTTTACCGATGGGACGCTGCATAATGAAACCCAGAGAAATCCTGTGGGAGCGTATGAAATCGTTAACGATCGAATCCCTGGAGCCCTTTTTCGTTCCTTCAGCGTCCCGTGTATTTCCGTCCCGGCCAGCCAGCTAGCTCAAGGGCTGTGGTACATATACCCGCATCAAACAGCTGATTCCACCCTCCTTGCTTCATCCCTTAGTTACCCTTGCCCCGAGGCGGCGGTATATCGCAACGCTCCTCGGTCCACTTAACAAAAAACCAGTTCTCTATAGGAAAATCTCTTCTTGATCTTTCTCGTTTGCTGGCGTTGATGCAACATTAACTTTGAGATTCGTTGAAAAGGAATTACACTCTAATGAAAATAATAAAGGAAAAAGGCTGACAAGACGCAAAGGACGATATGTCATATACTACAGCTCTACCATTCGAAAGGGTCGTCCTTGCCGATGATTTCATTAAAGATTTTACTTAACGACTTTGCTTTATAAATGAAACACGAAACTCCTTTTTCCTTTTATGTTTTCATTACGGCTACGTTCGCGAAGCACTTATAAGTATACCCTAGAGTACTCGAGTGAAGCATTTACATCTCCAGGATTCCTATGAATGGTCAACACCTGTTTCCCTTATTAAAAATAATGCAGTACAGAGTGGTTTTTTTCCCATAGTTGTGGTAACGAATGATATAATTTTATCAAGTTCTCTAGGAGGTGGTTGCACAATCCACTTCGTAAAGCCGATATTGTATGCGAGAAGGCTAGTGATCATTACGCATATGAAAGGACTGATGTCCTCCACGAATGCAAACAACACGTCGGAGCTTTTTTTTTCTTTCTTCAGATGTCGGTACGTAGTGGACGCAAAAGACGGGGCACGTAGGTACGACAGGTGAACTTTGAACGAGTCGCCGAATTAGTGGCACATGCCAGACAAAGGGTTGCAAAGAAGTGAAAAGGGACTGCGATCGTGATCGGGATCAAGATCAGGATTAGGATCAGGATTAGGATCTGGTTCTGATATCCCCAAGGGTCGTAGGAATATTGAGCGCAGGAGCCAGGCCCTCGGCGAAGTGTGGCAGGAGAGATTGGCCGCCTCTCAAATAAAAAGGAAGTGCAGAGGAAGATATGGTGAAAACGTGACAAAATTCTCGATGGCCGTTCCTCTCCCTCTTTGTCAGGCCTCTCGTTGGCCGCCCGGCTACTCCTGTCTCGCCCGCTGAAGGAGGAACGAGAGAAAGAAGAAAGTAGAGAAGAATAAGGTCATCTTGCTTGATAACTGCAAACACGCAAAGCGTGTCTAAACTGCAAGAACACCGTTTCTGGCGAACTACCGATCGCCCGATATTCTTTAAACACCTAATGATCGACACTACAGCCATCGTGCCAGTGGCGACCTTCTCCTCTTTTCAATGGAACTCATTGACAGGCTCAATTTCACAAGACATCAGTCGTCATGAACCCGACTGGCGCTTGACAGGCAGCAACAATTCAGGTTCTTTGAACGGCAAAACTAACAACTAATAACTCTAATACGCGACTGTCGCTGGTTGGGTGAAAACTGATAAGAGTGATAAGAGTTCCAAGACGACGTGACTACCGCTCTTTCTCACCGATTGATCACGTCCCACCTCCAAGCAAACTTTCGAGTATCGAGCGTGGACCACTACACGTGCAGCCTCGCTAACGAGGCAGTCTTCCAAGAACCTAAATTAGTCTAAGGTCGAAGGACGTTTAAGAAGATGGAAGTTCAAATGTCGCGGGTACACCGAATCGCAGGGTCGATTTTAAGTAGAGCTCGAAGCAGAGAAGCGGAAAAAGAAAAAGAGACAGATGAGGAAGAGACTTCCTGGATTTCCCTGGCAATCGCAGAAATCGATCATTCGTGTCATCTGCTGTCGCACGGACGGGCCATAGGAGATTTGGAGAAAAAGGCAAGCGAAGGAGAGACTGCGTCTTCATTGGGCCCGATGAAAATCGGCCGAATCACTGTGGGACCCGGTGATCCCGGTGATCTTCTTTTTTTTTTGATTTAACAAGCGAGAAGCTGTGACCGCAAGACTCCTTCTAAGATTCCTCGGCTGCCTTCACAAGCAAAGACAGAAGATTCGGTTGTTCATCGGAGGGGGCATTCAGGAATTTCATTAAAATCGGGCAGCGAGCGTGGCCCATCCTCCGCGATCTCACCATGCAATTCTTCGACCTATCGATCGGAATCAGTCGCGTCACGATCCGATCCGGATTTTCTTCTTTCCACTGCGCGCTTTTTTCCCTTCTGCATAAAATCCACTGGAGCGTCCAGCACCTGTCTTATTGCTGCCGTCCCACTATACCACCTGGATAACCATCCAGTTTTCCCAACAATTTTTATTCCATCCCCAGCTATTGCTGATGCATCTGTGCCGTGTGGAACCCTGCCGAAAGCATTCATTATTTTTAGATGACTAACAATAAGTGGTAGAATTACCGGATGGCCGGGTTGAAGGTGGAAAAGTTGACTAGAAATATGCATTTGCAAGTTGCACAATCTTCTTGCCGAAGTTTTGAAGAACTTCCTTTCCTTCCGTGGGCAACGTCGAGCAAAGAACTTCAGGATCTATTACTGCAATTGGAAAGTTCCGCGGAGTAGTTCAGTGTTAACCAATAAATTAGTTGACATTATGATTTTGTATTTGATCCTTTCCAGGTTGCCGAAGGAACGGAGAGCAGCAAAGTGAGTTGTATGTACAAAAAGCTCTCGAAGAAATGTCTTTTCTTCTCTCGAAGATTCTAAGATGACTTCGCAGTAGTTGTAGGTCGGCTTAAGTTTCGCAAAATTCTTATTCGCAATATTTTGTCCGATCGTCATATGTCATGCGGCAAGTCTCGTAGTCTCTCGAATTCTTTTGCGGGGCCTAATCATTGTCTATCTTTTGCATAGGATTTGAATAAAGTAAAATTTCAAATTAAAAGCCCTCAAAACCTTTCGCTCCCGGATTCTCGAGAGTCCATTCGTTCCTGGGTTTGCAATGCTGCAACACTGCAATACTGCACTGCTGCAATTGCAACGTCACGTAGATTCGAAGGCGGGAGCCGCAGATGCAATGATGGAATCGTGGAATGCTCCGAAGCGGCGAACAAAGGAGGACGGGGAGGATTAGAGTGTCGAGCGGCGGAATTGTACAGGATCGAGCGGAATTGTACGGCGGGTCGAGCGGAGTGGAATTGAGCGGAGCTGAGCGGAGGGTGGAACGAGATAAGCGATTACGTACGGCACGAATGGCGGACAGGAAGAATGCTTCGGTGGAAACACGATATGAATTATTACCGGCTGTTCTGACCGAATGGACGGACGGGACGGAACGGAACTGGTACGAAGCAACAGAATTACGGGACAGCATTCAAGCAAGGGGGAGGAGTGCCGAATAATTGACGAAAATTACTAGATTTTAGCAGCGCATTGGGAACGTCAAACGTGCTCGCTGAAAGAGAATTTTTCAGATATTTCACTATTACGGAAAGATAATCTTCCTTGCCGACACAACAGCTGGGCTACACACAAGCGCGTCACACGTCCTCCACATAGCTACATACGTATGTATGTACACGTGTATCTTCGGACACCCATGGTCCACACCAAGTCTGACTTTCTTTTCGAAAATTTTCCCTCGAACTAAATGAAACTTTCGCAAAGGATCCACGAGTGAAAAATCCTCTTTCCATTCTTCTTTTTCTTCGGGCTTTCTCTTTTACTTTCTCTATACATTTTACGCGACAGTTTCTCCTCTCTTTGCCTCCGGTGGCAAAGACTCGCTATTTACAGATCCAAATTGCACGAGACTTCACGATAGGTAAATTCTATTTGAGTTTCCACGAAACGATTAAGAAATGCTTCCGTTCCCATAGATCGATCCTCGATTCCGAATTCTCGACTCACGACGACTCACCTGGATTCTTCAATGGAATCGATCAGCACTCTTTCCTAGAGGCGGTTCGCCTCGATTTGCAATTCTCTTTTCATCCGTAAACCGACTCGAGTAGTAACGATCCATGCGGCCGAAGAAATGAACAATGGAGAACAGACTGGCTCTATACATCGCTCGCTTCTCTCTCGCCCTCGCCTGCTATGCCAGCTGTTCCATCGCCTGCTTTCTCTATCTCCTTCAGCTTTTCCCACATATCTATCCATACGAGGAGACATACGTATAAGATACATACAGGGTGTATACGCAGACATATCAGTACGTATATGTATACATATAATAATATGTAAGCAGGAGCTTAGGTAGATAGAGACGGCGATTATAGACATGCGCCTATGGGCAAGCCCTGTGTGCCTATGCACGCTCTGAAACCGGCCGCTCGAATAAAGGACTCCTTGACTCTTGAAGCTCGCATCCACGCACCATGTCTATATTATGGCGTATGTAGAGGCTAACTGAACCGAGGTGAAGGGAACGGAGAGCGACAGTTGGAGAGGAAGGGTCAGATAAAGGGTGAACGAAAGAGCAAGAGTGGTCGGTGAGTCGCGCGTTCACATTTAAATCGAGGGAACATTGATTTTGTAATTACTGGTTTGATATTCAGTGTTGCGTCCTGGCGATGCTGCCCGCTACTATCTGTCTGTCTACCCTACCAGACGCGTAACCCTACAATGTTTATGATCCCCATTTATTAAATACGTATCACCCTCTACCGGGTGGGACATTATCCACGCGCTGCCTGTGCAGTACCAAAACCACACGTTGGAAGGATCTGTTTCTGGACCGGAAGAAAGATAAATAAGATTTTAATAACTATCTGAATAAGACTGGGCCTTTCCGTCCACAGAATTCCATTCGCATATGAGCTATAGATAATTTCAAAGAAAAATGTAACAGAATTTATTATATCAATATTAAAGCTGATGCTAACGGTCATTTGAACTTATTTTCTAATTCTCTGAGGAATCCAGCTTTATAGTTATAATATTGATATATACATGAAAAGAAAGAGAGAGAAGTTGTTGAATAGGTGGGCCAGCGGTGAGTTAGGTATTCAGCCGAAAATCGATGTTCATCAGGGATCCTGAGATGGGCGCGTATCGCGTCTTTTTATCTCGCAGCCCGAGGAGCAGCTTCGTTCCGCGAATAAACTCCCAGCCGAAGATTATCAGGCACGCTCGAGCGAGCCATTCTCTTGCAAAAGTTCTCCTTTGATATCTCGCCGTGGAAGGCATCGCACTGTCGATCGCTCGGTCGATCTTTCAGGCAGGACATGTCTGAAAATCGACTCGATCGAATCCGAAGATGCCTTCGGGCATGTTCGGTAGCTTTCACGCGTCATCGCACACACTGGCTTCCTTATCCGAGAGAAATCCAACCGCGCTGATAACGTAATGGCAGCACGCACAAACGGACGGTGAGTGTGCGCGCAAATACTTGCCTGCTAAACCAGACACGATATCTCTGGGTCGATTTGATGATGACGTCAAGACAGTGCGGTACTAATACCGGAAGTTGAGCTGCTCCCACGAAAGAGAAAATACAGAACGACAGTTTCGTCGCGTACGTGAGATTTGCTCCGAATAGGGAAGCGATAAAGAAAATGCAGAGCGATGACATTAACAGGTAAAACTAAAAGCCATTCCGTATTGGGAAAGATCGTGAGCCCAAGTTCTTTGGTTGCAGAGGAGCGAAGAGAGCGACGAAGAAACTTTGTATGTAAGGAGAAGAGCGAAGAAGCAAGCAAGAAAGGCGGGTAGCAGGATAGCAAATGTGGCTGCGAATAAGCCGAGTCACCTAATGAATGTTCCTGGACGGAGATAGACTAATGACTGACGCAGAATATATTCCAACACCGCAGATGAACTGACGAACCGACCAACCGCCGGATGATCCGGGACCCGAAGAATCATCTCTCAAGAACTCCAAGCAAAGTGGTTCTCCCTTCATCTTGGTTCTCCAGTTCTGCCTGCGCGTCCGATGGCTTTTGGACGGCTCGAATGATCTATGTGAGTCGTTCCTCCAAGCGGCAAGAATAAATCTGCTCGTTCGCGGAGAAGCACCCTGCGTGTACGTATAGTAATACCATATAACCATATACAATATATACATAGGTATTCGTGCAGATAGGTCACGATACTCATGGATTCGTATGCACTGCCCGTAAGAAGGCAAGTTCACAAGCGGCCAATGGAAGATCAAAGACAGTTTCCTGTCGCTATTCCGTTGGGTCCGGCACTTAGGCTGGGTGGAAAGGAAGAAGAGTTTCGCTACGGTCGTTCGTACGTGTCCCCGTAATGCCGATTCTCTGAGCCGAGTGTCGATTTCCGATAGAGAGAGGGGACGGATAATGACGTCTTGCGGATGAAGCTATTAGGAGGCTCAGGAAGCACCTTCTCGGAGGACAAGGAAGGTTCCTCCTTATCTAAAACGGTAAATGTGAACTTGTTTAACGGAATTGGCCCGGAGCCATCCGAATCGGTACCAAACAATGTCCAAGACTAATGAAATAACGATTATAAGGCAAGCCGGTCGTTATTGGCCAGGTCTTCCAGCCATTTTGACTCAGTTCAATCTAGGGATTTACTTTCCCACCATTTTTTTCAGGCTTCACTCCTCTCTTAGAAAGTACGAATTAGCTTGATTGAGTGTGCCATTCAGAAAGTCTAAGACGCACAGAGAGCTTCTGTCCTGTCTGCGAGCGAGACGGAAAACGAGAAGCAGGAACCACTTGGTTTGTACGACCTCCCTCTGCATTCCTTCCCGTTTCCCTTCACTCGCCAATAACGATCAGCCATTTATGAAGGCGAAGGACGCTTCGAGCTTAAAAAGACTTCGAACTCCAAAGCTCCAGGAGGAAGTTTGAGATTTCCTTCAACTCGAAGGACTTCAAGTCGAAGGAACCATAAAGTCATTGATATTTGATAATCGACTCACACATTCGCTATTCCCGTATCTCTATGTCTTTTGCACAATCGGCATACGACTCTAACGATAACCTTCGTGGTTTCTCCTCTGCCGGATTGATAACGTGGGAAATCATTAAAATCAGATAGTGATGGTTTAAGTTTCGTAAGAGCCGCGAGCAAGTGCACTGTAGTGCACTAATGGCTGGCATCGCACCAGCTGCAAGGACTAATTAGACGGTAGAGAAAAAATGTAACGTACAGGACAGCTCATAGAGGCGCGCAGCTAGCTGGCGCTAGCGATACGTGCTCGGCTATGGTGGCCACACTGTTCGATGCTCTTGGTCGTTAGAATTCGGCATTGCTCGGTGATACTCGGTGCCGCGATGTGTTCGCAGTGTGGCGTGCCGTGCCCAGCTATGATCGTTAGCCCCTAAACATAACTTTGGCGGTGCCCCGACTGGGAGCTCGGTCCCTCCTGCCTCGGGTCGTTAAAAACGCATAAACTGCCTCATCATCCGAACCTCCTGACACACACGCCCTTGGGCACGCACGTACGCGATAGACACTGTTCATACTGACTGAGGGACGTGCAATCACGGAGGGAGGCGCAAGCGCCGCAGAATCGAGAGGGACATCTCAAAGTTTGAGAGAGACACAAGATATATTAATACAAATTCGCTAGTCCTGAAAGGCGGCTCAAATCTCTACGAGCGAAAGATCCCGTCCATCTCAACTGAAAATTCGAACATCTCCGTGGGCTAAATTAGCAAGGAATTCGACATGCATGGTATATCGAGCCCTGAGAAAGGGTTGAGAAAGAGGACTCTGACAGGCACACGATGTTACCAATGCTTGTCGGCAAATAATCCGGGAATTCGCGTGCTCTCCGCGAAATTGCAATCCGCCTTTTCGTGCTTTCGAGAGAGAATAGACTGGGCTGAAAGTCACCCGCGAATAATCTCGATCGATCGATCAGCCGAATTACTGTGAACTGTCGCTATTCGCCCAAGAGAATATATCTGTTTCACGTACGGAAGGACGAACCGATCGGCCGAGAATGCTTATTTCATGTGACGCTCCCTTGAGAGCGAGAGCGTGAGCGCGAGAGAGAGAGAGAGAGAGAGAGAGAGAGAGAGAGAGAGAGAGAGAGAGAGAGAGGGAGGGAGGGAGATTTTGCCACAGTAGAAAAGAATCTGTCCAGCAACCTCGGGGAAATGTCGGCCGAGGTTTCTCTCTTTATGGGGCACGATAGTGTCGAATTGTTTGGGAATCTGTGAAAAAGAGTACCTATGCCAGAACGGCCATAATACACCTGGATACTCGGACTGCTAAAATGCAGTCAGGCTAGAATGGCTGTTGGCGGCTGAATTAAGGCCCAGGAGAGTTATTCGCCTACACTAACGAGAGAGGGAGAGAGAAATGAAAGGCTCGAGGGGGGCTGCGGGACGAAGTGCCAAAGGGGTGCAGGCGGCAGGCGAGCGCAAAGGGGCGAAGGGGTGGATGGAGCTGCTAGCTGAGCGCCTCGAGTTACGATTTAATTTCGTGCCGTAGTCGAGCCGCAGCCGCCTACTCTGTTTCGAGAGTAAAAAATCAGCAGAGCCGAGCCGAACTGGGCTCTTTTTACAGCTCAAAGTTGAATTTATCGCGCGGGACTACGTGCCCGCGCGTAAAGCCATGCCAGGCTCAGGATACGTGTAGGTTGAGGACGCGGAGCCAAGGGACGAGTAGTAGGAAATGAAGACCGAGGGAGAGAGAGGGAGGGATGGGGGGGGGGAGAGAGAGAGAGTGAGAGGCTGGTGCATGGTAAACGCACGTGAGCGTTCAGTGGCGTCCTGCGCCACACCGACATCGGACACAGTTTGTTAGCTGGCTGCGCGATCTGAAATTTGTTCAAGAAGCCCTTAGCTAACGTGTGGCTAATGCGTGGATAATAAATAACCTCGATTAAAAGCACTCCAGGTATTATTAGTCTAATAATATAAATTAACCAGGCATCTTTCCGGCTTCCATCCATGTCCTCGTTTTTCTCCAATTATTCAGACTCGCTCGACGTTATGTTTTGCACTCTGCGCCCATTACCACGTGGCGCAATCTGCATCTCGCAGCGTCTATTCGACTAAATCCTTCGCCAATTTCAATCTACCGTTCTCTTTCCTTTTCCTCGTATCAGCACCAATAACAGATAACTAAAAACATGATGGGCAAGTGCACAGTATTCGGTAACAGTTCTCACGCCATTTATTTTTCTCCGGATTCTAATAGAATTCATGTCTCCAACGGCGTGAAGCGCGGACAGAGCGTAACATACATTCGCGCAACGTGATACGCATTCTCGGTTAGGACCCCAGACGTTCCAGCGTATCGTATGGCGACTAAATCGACTCTGTCGATCCTCTCGGCCATACCCACAGGTAACGTTGGCAACGTTGGCAACCTTGGCAACGTTATAGCAACGTCGGCAACGTCGGCAACGTCGACAACATTGGCACCGTCTCCTAACCCCTCACAAGCTATTATTTATCACGGTGCACGATGGGCTCTACATGATAGATCTCACCTCGCCCCAGGATAATGGTGGCTTAGGCACCGTCTATGGGGGTTGCGATTCCACGTGGTGTAACGGCTTAACGAAAGCTTCAGGGAATGAACATTTCAGGCAGGAATTCCAATAGTAGCGAAATCAAGCAGGAAACTGACACAGGAAACGAGAGAGAAAGATAGAGCGCGAGAGAGATGAGCGGAAAAGGATTCTATTCAGACCACGGACTAAAAATATAAGCGTGGCATGGACCATGCCTTGGAGCTACACCAGAATGAGTAAGGAGGGAATTGAGTGGTCTGATGGGTCCAAGTAATCTACCGAGCAAACAATAAGTTATTAGTGCAGCTATATCCTGAGACTGAGAACGGACCGGAGCACGAACTCACTCAGTGATGCGTAGTAATCTCCTAGGCAGGAGGAACCTCCAGGAACTTGGGACGTGACCGGGTCCGCTTGCGATTTTGTCCTATAATCTTAGTCTCGCTCTGGCTAGATCTCCTCCTGGTCATTTGGCCATTTCGTCTCGGCCGCCGCCATCCTGCACTTTCAATGACCGTCCAATGCGCATTCAAATGCACGTCATTCTAATTGAAATTTTGTCTCTGTTTGTTGCAGATTTGCTGTCGATGCCCAGTGGTGCGAACTCTCTGCTGGACCTTAAGTCTCAGCAGCAACAGCGGCAAGCTCAACAAAGTTCGGGCGCCACTAGTCAGCACCGTCAGCCTGCCGTAGGCATAGCTGCGGTGTCCTGCAGAGGATGCCGTCCGCAGCCGCACCCCTACGCGAGATTGCAGCCCTGGGCAAGTGCAGTACCCGCACCCCAACAGGCTCCAGCAGCCCCTACGAGAACGAGGGCCAAGGAACCGGCCGGAGCCCCGGAACACGCCAACAGTGCCAACACCAGCAGTGCCACGTCCAGGAGGTGGGGCGCCAGCAAGCGCAGGCATCCTCAGCTCCAGGTGTCCTCCAGCAACCTTCAGCAACAACACTCTCTAATGAGTACACCCTCTGCGGCCATCCTAACTCCACGAAATTCCTTAGAGTCCCTGACCACTAGTCAGAACGGACACCACGGCCTCGATCAGCCAGGAATACTGCCGAGCACCGGAAACATGGCCGCCTCGTATTCCCAAGGTGCGATGCCGCATTCAGGATATGAGACTGGGCAGACGATATCAAATTCCCAAAGAACGAGTACCAAGACTCAATCTCTCCCGCGGTGTCAATCCTACACGAACACATCATCTACCAGCAGTGCAGCAACGAAAAGTCACAGGTTGCCTGTCAGCACTCATCCGAGTGATAACGATGGGAGCCTCGCTTTATCCTCGAGAACTCATCAGAGTCATCAAAGCCTATCTACTGGTTTAGCCTTGCAAAAGAGTCAGCTATCGCACTCGACGTCCCACCACAACCTCGCTGCCAATCAAGTCCTCTCGCAGCTCTCCCACCCACAGCAGTACCAAAGCATGTCGGTCTCGAACGCGGCAGATCAGTGGCTCCTAGGTAGCTATTTACCAGCACCGACAGCCAACTCGTCCGACTGGTGTCATGGCGGCAAGGGGTGCACTTGCGTCACCTGCACGAGTAGGCAAAATTACCCCCACAGCCAGGGACAAAGCGCCTGGTATTATCCCCAAGGGAGTGCAGCCCCAACGCCTAATGAGCTTCACAGACTCTTTCAGCACGTGTAGCACATGGTCTGCTAGATATAACTTCTAGATCATTCCTCGACTTACGGATTCGCGACCTGACTGATTGCCCAACTCGATGCTCCACATCCTTTTACCCATTTCTCTCCGTAATTTCGTGCAAACCCTGGAACTGGCTCTCCTCGCAGGCACTTTTTTTTTTTTTTTCATTCAACGAGATACGGTTCCTCGCGCACATGCAAAACTCCCATCTTTCAATCTGCAAGTTTTATTGGCCGGTAGGAGAAGGTACGCCTCCCCTACGGATCTCAAAGATAATCGATGAACCAATCGATGAGGATCTCAGCACCCACGGATCGTTGGCTAATTCAAAAATCAAATTCTGCGTGATTTCAGCTACGGTAACGAGAAGAAAATGAAAAATAATGAATTCTCCTCCGACGTCTACGTCAAATACCAAACAATTTGTACTCGTTAAATGTCTCGAGTGGTAAACAATTGAGTGTGTGCAACGTGTCTACGTAGGTCCGTCGATTCTTCACAATTGATGTTATTTATAAATAATCAAAGCACTGATTGTCTTTAGATCGGTAACCCAATCATCAATCAATACGATACGTCTGAACCCGTGAAATGCGATTTTTGTTGAGTGGTTGGGTTTACGAAAAAGGCAAAAATTAGTAACTTATTACAAACAAAAGTCCATATAGTGAAATACATATGTGAAAAATGAAATTTATTACATGAAATGGCCTAAAAAGAATGAATAAGGAAGAACGAAAAGAAGAGGAAAATTGACGAGAAAGAGAGAAGAAAGAGAGTAGAACTGAAATCGAGATGGATGACTCCATGAGAAAGGATAAAGGAGAAGGGACAAGGAGGAAGGCATATGGAGGGTTAGACCTTCCCTATTAACTTGGATCGTGATTGATGTTCCGGATGAGTCCTCGAAGTCAGGATCTGCTGCTGACTTAGCCTTCTCTACTTAAAGCCACGTACACAGCCATTATACGACTATGCGACTATACAACTAATAACGCTAGAACTCCTTGTAACGATAATAGTTTTCTGAAAAAACTAGAGGTAAATCGGTATAAAGTTATCACATCAAATACTACCTAGCGAGTTTATGTACATGTATATAGATCTAGCCAGTGCAAATAGCATAAGTGTAATCACAGTTCACTGGAGGCATAGTATAACACCAACAGAGAAGAGTTCCTCGAGAATAGCAAACGGATATAGAAGAGGCTGATCCGGCGTGCCGTAAGCTTGCTCTTCTCCGGCGTATGTCCGTGCTTTTTTTGACGCGAGTCGCAAAGTCGAGAGAAAAATGGAGAGGGAGGGAGGAAGTCGGAGAAATTCCAAAGACAGAGTGCATATGGATTGTACAAAGCAACGTCAACCTTTAGAAGGTAAAACTTAACGAAAGAGAAGCCAAGGTAATCCCCGTCTTGGAAACGTGTCATCCTGGCAGAATCGAACCGTCCGCGTCGTGGAAAGTTTTCTCGTTGCCTGCAGTCCCACGAACCGCGATGAGAACCGTCACGCACAGGATAAGGTTAACGAGGCAATCGAATCGGCAAAGGCGTTCACGGCGAAGCGAATCGAGTCCTGAACGAGTCCTGGACTAGTCGTGATGACTCTTCTTGGGGGAGTTCTCTCGAGTTCTCGTGATTTTCCTTCGATCGCTATCAGATCGACGAACAAACTTTTTCCTCAGCAAGACAGCCATCCTGGGATTTATCAACGGAAACAAAAGAATAGTTGGCCTTCGGCCGATACTCCTTTGCTCTTCTTACGTTGCAGATAAAAATTGAAATGATTTCACGAAACCAGCTGAACAACTGATAATGAGAATGACAAGTGAAATGCAGCATTGATAACGTTCGTCCCGATATCTTCTTGTCGCTCCTACGTTCTGCTGTTGCCCTGCGTTTGTTTTAACGAGGCAAATCGATTGCACGAATGCTCGTGGGAGAACAAATAATGAGAATAGGTGGGCACATGTATGTGAGCGAGTGAGTTAGAGAATGAGAGAGAGAGAGAGAGAGATACGCGTGGCAGCGGATCGCTTTGCTTTTCATTTGGACGCTACTGCCGAGCCTCGTTAATCCGCGCTAAATTAATCAATTCCCACGCGTCCATTCGGAGATTAGTTCGATCCGATCAACGTGTCCGAATCGACGCCGGCGTCACGCGCGTGTTCACGTTAACGGATCGATTTTCCAGGAAAAGAAGGAGAAATACGGAAAGGAAACTGCCGATTTAGCCAGCGATATTATCTCCTTGACGGCACCATTTTTTAAATTATTTCCGAGAGTTCCCGTGCTCTCTCTCTCTCTCTCCCTGGGGGGGGGG
>JARQTI010000076.1:2352495-2376154 GCA_030142655.1 Trachelus tabidus
TCCCGTGCTCTATCGATCTCTCTCAATCCCCCCCCCCCCCCCCCGCATGTACGAACGTCGCACCTCATCATCATTCTCAGTATAATAATCTGTGACTCTAACAATATTCTAGCAATCATAAGACCATTGACTAAGACTGACTTTTGACAAGAGTCTAAAAGAAGGACACAGAGTGCAAAGTTAATGAAGCAAGATGACAGAGAATCAAATGATACTCGTGTAAAACGAATTACGCTTCGTCTCGTAAAACAGATACAAACAACAATTAGTAAGCATAGCAAGTATAAGAGCAGCAAGAAGACACTTACTCGTACAGATGCGCTCTATTGGCACAAGACACACAAGACACACGGCCACACAGCCACACATTGACAGACGCGGGGTGGGGGATCAAGAGTGACACAAACAAGGCCGAATAGCGACACACACCTCCTATAACCGTAATGTACGTAACTGAAGCCTCGTAAGTCCTAACGATTAGTCGCATTGTACCAAATAGTTGAGCTGTGCACGCGTCGCACTATTTTCTAATGTAAAGTTGTAACGCGGAGCTAATCAAATGTGCGTGAGTGCGTGAGCGATCCCATTCCAAGCTCGCAATTAACGAAGGGAAAAAAGGAAAAATACAAAAGAGTCTAATAAGAATAGAGAATTTTGAGTAATTGAAGAAGAAGGCAACCGGTTGGCTTTGTGATTTGATATTGTGAGCTCGTGATTGGTGAATCGCGTAATGAAGAAACTTCAACAGAGGCAAAATAACCAAAGAAGAGGGAATGTGGTATCGAGAAGTCGAATGAATCTGCTCTCGATAACACCCGGGCGCAACTTATTAATCGCTGACCGTGGCAAGAGGAATAAAATCCTGATCGATGTTGCTGTCCCTGATTGTCCTTGATTCTCACTGATTTTCAGCGAGAATCCAAAAAACGAGGATCACTATCTCGTGCCGATACGTATCGTCGGAAGTACAAAATTGGCAGATGTTTCGAATAACCTTATAACCTAAAGAGAAGCTGAGATGTGTAGAGAGAGAGGGAGGGGGGTGGGGGAAGCTGTGAGATAAAGAGAGAGAAGAGAAGAGAAAGAAAAGGGAAATTAAGAGTATGTATGGCTGCGGTATATGCGCGATTGCTTAAAAATTCATATCTAACGGGATACAATAATTTAGCGAAGTCAAGAGACTTTATCAGGATTTAGCGGTGTGACTTTACTATCCAGAAAATGTATCATGCCGAATTGGAAAATGATGGAAAGAGAACATTGGAAGCGAATGGAAAAGGAAATATATGTAAATAGATAAAGGCGTACCGAAAGGAAAAAAATAAAGAAAAATATTGAACTATATATTTAAAGATTCTAGGCTGGAGAAACCCTTATATTCTAATGAAAAAAAGCTTTAATACCCCCTGTGAGATGCTGCGCGTACGTGCGCACGTGCGTGTGTGTGTTTGTGTGTGTGTGCGTGTCTGCGTTCCAATCGACCGAAAGATGAGAGCGGCAAATACCAAAATATTTTTTAAAAACAATGTATTTTTAAAGAACTCGTACCTCAACGAGCGAGAAGCCTAGACGTCGTAGACGCCCTAGACGCGCTAGACCTTTATTAGTTTTCGGTCCCCCTGAAGCGACTTTCCTTGGCTAACCCTAACCTCATGTACTCTGACCTCACCTCTCCTGTCATTCATCACATTGTTTCGTCTCATTTGCACATTCTTCGGACCCGCCTCGTGCCTCCGATTTATTCTGAACAGCGTCGTATACTAATGAATGGCCAGGAAATAAAATCGAATCGATCCGGATCGAGCGAACACGTGTCTCATATCATTCCATGTGAGTTAATTGGAATTTTCCAAGTCCCATATCATTCCATTGCAACGTATCCCAAAGAAACTACTAGCAAGCATCGAAAGCAGCAAGACGAGGGCGCGAAAGAAAATAAGAGAAAGACACTGAAGGAGAGCGGAAGCTGCAGCCCTCCCTCGATTCGGAATCGAATCTGGCACAGGTGACGCAAGTGACACAAACGGCAGAGGGAAAAGGACGATGCACGGATACAAATAAATACTAAAGAATGCAAGAATTCAAAATAATTCTGAAGCCAATGGGAACCGACAGCTCCATCGGGTAGCCATAGACATTGTAAACAGTTCTGTCATGCATGAGAGAGAAGCGTAGCTAGGTAAATAAATAATAAAATATTATATGAATTATTATAATAGGTATATATATATGAAAAAATATATATACAAATACTATATTATATATATATATGTATATATATATATAATGAATGTTTAACTAATGCCAAAAAAATGAATGATGTGAAATTGTGCAGAAGTAAGCGCGAGGCGCGAACGCCAAAATAAGTAATATTTATGACGCTGACGACGATAATTTCTCTTGCGAGCGCGTGTGCGTGCATTCTAGGTGCGTACCAGGTGAGTGCGCGATCGCGCGAGTCTGTGTTTATGCTTATCGCGTCTCGCGATTGTCTCTCACCTACTCAGTGACATCGGTTGATCATTATACGCATATATTGTTACACATTAGATCGTTATTTCACCATCTAAGTGAACGACCTATTATCGTTTCGTTGATTCGTTTGATGTCGAATGTGGTTACTTGTGAAATCTACCAGGAGACAATATCGCTACCACTAGTATAATCGATTGATGACTGCCGCTACCAACGGCATTGTTACCACCGACCTCTGCATAAAGAACAGTATCAGTAAGTTATAAAGAACAAAGACTAAGTACCACCGACGACTAGGACCATAGACTGGCCCGATCGCGTGGCCAAAAGTAAAGATTCCATATTATTACACAACAACGATGCTTTTCGATTTATTCAACCTTTCTTTATCCTTAATCTTTCGTCATCCCAATTTCTATTCCAATGGTATCTCATTAGATTTATTCGGTTACTCGCCACTGCCAGTTATGTTTTCTCTGGTTTCCTATCCAGTCTAGTTTAGGACGCCTTGGACATCCACTCGGCTCTTCGAAGTCAATCAGTCACTCGCAAGCGGCAGAGATACTCAGTGCTGCCTTCATTGGTGGAGGAGGAGGAGGAGGAGGAAGAAGAAGAAGAAGAAGAAGAAGAAGGTGAGGTAGACGCCGAAGTTTATGCGAGGTGACGGATGTGACATCAGTGATGGAAACGGCTCAAGACTTTGTGTATTCTTCTTAGAGGTCGGTTGGCGCCTTTCTCGATCGATAACTTAACCTAACCCAACCTGTCTCCGACCTTTAACCTCGAGTTAGGAGCAGCCGAATCGACAGCGCTCTCCCGATTACACGAACCCTCTTAGTTGGAAGAATGACGAATTGCATATTCTTAAAAAGTCGAACTTCATTTCGAAACGACGTACAATTTATAAAATTTAAGTAGACCGATGGGTTTTTCGCGAGGCAAGAGCTTGTTCGCAGGTGGAGGGGAGCAAAGCGAATCGACTTTGGACGACAGTACCAACCTAACCAGTGGTCTGATGTTCATCGAAATCAGTACTACTAACTTCCTACGAAATTCCATTTTTAGGCATCACCGCACGTAACATGCTCGTCAGCAGGTAACTGTACCAAAAATTGCAGGAAAATCGCTTAACCGATGCTATAGACATTTACTGGACGAATCAAGTCGAGTAAATCACCTAATAAAATGTGCAAATGTCCAGCATCGCATATATGAATGTTTTGCATTGGTGAAATTACTTTGTCTTTCGTTAATCGTTAATGCACTAGATGCTACCCTCCATGTTTCGAATGGTCCTGCCTCGAGGTACACTTCTTTGCGTTGATATTTGGGGGGGGGGGGGGCCATTTGGTATGAATTTTATTTATTTTCTACCAAACGTCACATCAACTCTATCTCCGATAGAGAAAATATATTAAATTTGCATATAACAAACGATAATAGTCGTACTCTCGTTTTCGGATCTCCCCTACGAATTGGAGAAACTGTTTTAACGTGTATATACGCAGCCAACTCGATAGTCGAAATATTTGGAAAAGGGGAGTAAGAATAAAGAGTAATGGTTGGAAGATGGAGGGATGGAGGAACTCTGTACCGTGTAAACGGCGCGGCCGCCTTTAATAGGGTTTGCGTGTTTCTTTGCCACTTCGTGTCTCATCCCCCACTCCCTGAAGCTTCCCTGGACCACATCCCCCTGAGCCGCGACGACGAAGACGAGCACGAGACTGATGCTGGAATGGTAAAAGGAAGGATGGAACGAGACTTAGACTCTCTAGAATTGACTGACTATATCGGACTACTGCGACACCTAACCAATAGTACCGGCGAATCAAGCGACACAACGGCACGTTCTCGAGCAGAACTCCCTTCTCTATTCCTTCCTATTCCTGCAGGATTTTCAATGACCTCTGCCGCTATAGGGAATCAGGACTAATGACTTATCTGGAGCTGGACTGAGAGTGTGAACAAGAATGAAGTGAACATTGGCTGTTCCGAAGCGATAAGCGCGCCTCGCCCCTGCGGAGATCCCGTGAGAGTGCTCTCTCAAGTTATACGGTACACATATCTATACCTTGCACACCAAGTGCACTCTGGATACTGACGAGTTTCTCGTGTGAAGGGGACGTCGGCACAATCGCATAATTCCCGCCGAACTTTTCACTCTAAATAAAGTTTGAACACAGTAGATTTTACTCTCTCGTGACATTATCTTCGTTTTTTTTGCTTGACAATCGATCAAATCGTTACAAGCCCACAGTCAGTGTCCCAACCTACGTCCAACTGCTTCTATTTCTCCTTGTCCCTTTTCCTCTTAGTTTTCCTTCGTTTCTTATGTTTCCCCTCCTGTAGCGTTCCCCTACCACCCCGAATCTAATTTTTAATTCGATGAAGGCCCCCTCCCTCTCCCCATTTCTGCAGAAAAGCAAACAAAGAGCCTCGAGATGCTCCGACGGGACCTGAGGAAGAAGGTCGACTGGGCCGCAGCTGTCTCTTTCCACGAGCGAATCTTTTCCACCAATCGAATGCAAGTATAAATAGAGACTGAAATTATAATATGAAAGAACGAGAAGCAGTGACATCAGAGCCAATAAGAGGTTCCTCATTATAAATAGCATCTCTAATACAAATCTAGAGGAAAGTAGGAAAGTGGGGCAAATGGAACAGACATGGAATTAGTGAAGGTGTGCAAAACAATTATGACATATTTTTGGAATCGCTCTGACGACATTATTGCCTCACCCCACCCACTTCTACTTATTAATATTATGTAAGAAGGGAAATTGACGAGAGAGAATGAGAAAGAAAAGAAGAATTTGGTAAGGAAGATACCGAGTTTGGTATCCGCATGAAGAAGAATTCTCATTGTCACCCCAATATGACGGTTATTTTTCTTTTTTTTATCAAAATCATTGCGAAATCAGGATGAGATTCCTGATTAGTAATTATGCCCCCCTACCAGTCACCCTTTCCTCCCGTTTTTACATCATTCGTTATACGTGCAGTGTTTCTACAGTACACAGAATTAAAAAGTAAGAGAAGTGTGTGTGTGTGTGTGTGTGTGTGTGTGTGTGTGTGTGTGTGTGCGCGCGCGCGCGCGTGTGCGTGCGTGCGTGCGTGCGTGCGTGCGTGCGCGCGCGCGCGTGTGTGTGTGTGTGTGTGTGTGTGTGTGTGTGTGTGTGTGTGTGTGTGTGTGTGTGTGTGTGTGTGTGTGTGTGTGAGGGGGGGGAGGGTGAAAGAGGCGGGGGAGGTAATAAATTTGACATAGGTAGGCTTCCGTTGATATCTCATACTCTCGCACTAACCTAGCAGAAATCTGGCTGTTTAGCATCCAAAGATCTCGAATAATTCGAATTCTACATCCTTCCTGAATTAGAATTCTCTAGTCCTATCTTCGAGCAGTATTCCGATGGTCTCTCCTACGGGAATTACTAGACAGTATTATGATATAGTTATACGGGGTAGTCACTGAAATATTGAATGATATAGAATAAAAACCGCTTCAAATCCTTTAGTCTTTCAGTGGCCACCCTATACTATAACTATATGTACACTTTCTCCAAAATATCTATAGCTATATGATATAGCATACATATGTGTAAATGTAAGTAGAAGAAATACTTCTATGCGGTACTTTGCCAAGAAAATCCTTGATCTGATGGAATCAATGACGAGGAACGACCGGACAATTTGAACAATGTACAAGAAACTTCTCGGTTGTTAGAATAGGAAGAACGACGTGAGAGAAGGTTGTTAGTACTTGGCTGATTCGCCATTATTAATTCACCGTGTCTGCTATAGTGGCGGTGCCGCCGGCGCTACTCTGTAATCGAAAACAACCATTGCCGGTTTTTCCTCGAAATGAAAAAGAACAGTAATGTCTGCTGACTTTAGCCACGATTCCACACGAGAGGTACTTCCCTCTCTCTCTCTCTCTCTCTCTCTCTCTCCCCCTCCCTCTCTCTCTTACCGAACTACACATGTCCATCTACAAAGCGGGATAAAACTACAAAGAAAGCAAGAGCAGCCACATCACGATCTATGCGTACGCACTGCAGATAGGTACGACAAGGTACGTAATACGAGAGAGAGAGAGAGAGAGGCTGGTATTCACTAGAGATATTACGGTAGTTAGTCAAATGAAAGATCAGACAAACCACTTGCAGTTTGTGCAAATAGGCACATCAAGTTCCAGCGCTTGACCTTGGGTTGCTGTTGAGATCAAATGCCAAACTGCCACACAGGACTCGCTCCTTGAAATCAACGAAAGACGAAAAAAAGTTCATATTATCCTAGTGCGGAAGCCAAACGTCCGGATCACAGGTCCTTTCAATGAGATTGATTTGCCTTCTCATCTTGAGGTATCTCTGACCACCCTCATGGACCTGAAGATGTACTCCTTCCAGTGGACTGAATGCCAGTAGCATCCAGGGAACAATTAATTCTAAAGAGCAAGCAATCAAAACTCAAAGAAGCGTGGCGATGAGGTGCGCGAGTCATCTGAGATCGTAGCGTCGATCTGAGGTTGAACCAGCAAACCTCCTGAGTCTGGACGGTTGCCATTACACGGGCGCATTAGATTCTTCCTTCTATAGAGAAACATAGTAAATCGGAACCGCGAAGGCTTAACAATTTTCTTACAAAAATAAAAGACAAGCTCGGCGAAACTGTCGAGATTTACGAGCAAGACTAGAAATTCTTGCGAGCTCGGGCAGTCCCACTAAGAAACTTCCTGGACGGCGAAGGCATTTCTTCGGGCCGGCACCGTCGCGAAAGCGAAATAACGGGCATTAATGACCGTCTAGCCTAAATTTGCCGGAGTGATATATCAAGGACAATGGCGTCCCTGGAATCCCTTTGACTGTAAGCCCAGAGAAGACTGCAGCCTCCTTCGGAATTCAGGACATCTCTTCCTGAGAAGACGTACGTACGCGTTCGGACGCGCGACTCGAACAGAGGTTTATTTGCCTCTCGCAATCGAATAACCTTCTGGCAGAAGCAGTAGCTGGATAAACGAATAAAGTACTTACAGATATGTATAATCAAACGACAACTACGTTAGAAAAAGCGCAGAATTGACCGCGCGTCTTCGTCGATTGTCTTCCATTTCGACGAAAAGAAATGAAATTCGCTGCAGGATTTTCTTAGAAAGTTACTGACTGCGAAATCACCCAGCGCTCTCATTCAATTTACTCCCAACTCCATCTGCCATAACATTGCTCTTCCGCAGGTTCTCACGAAACTTCCCAGATGCAAGCTGAACCAGAGTCAAGTGCAGACTGCATGACTGCATAAAGGATCCGATGATTTCTCTACTGAAACCAGCCATAACTATCCGAGTCTTCCTCGGCCTCCTCTGCGAAGGCGAATGTCCGCATCTGCATGCGAAATGCGAAGCTCTGAGTGCGCAGTATTCAACCTGGATATTCCGGATTCTCTAATAACAGAGAGGCCTCCGCCTGCCTCTGACCAATAATGAAAACAACGATTTATCTTCACGCTCCTTTTAGCAGTCTTGCTCCGTCCTTTTTCTTCCAACGTTCGACTTCTAGCATCTTCCTAAGTGTACTGTACGGAGTGCGCATTCCGCCTGTTACCATTTTCAGGACTCTCCGTAGGCTCTACCAACTTGACCTTCAAGTGGCAATTGCTTCTGGATCCTGAGTGCTTTGGACATTAATACCGAACATCCAATTTTTCCTTCAAGATTCTGGAAAGCGCCAAATCGCGGCCGTAGGATACCGTAGACGCCGCGAGGCACCACAGGACCGGAGAGCATCTTGTAACGTTACACGCCATGTCCGAGTCTTCCTCGCATCCAACAACTTTGCCTACCTTCCATCTCCTGGCAATACACTAGTACTCGAATCTTTTTCGATTGATAGAACACGTGAGAATAATCTTTAAAGGATATCCTGTTATTATTCTGGACGGCACCTATTTTCACTATAACGGTCTACCGGAGGAATGTTTTGGTACAGAAAAAAACGAACTAATAAGTTTCGAACGTCGTGCCGAGCAAGTTTCGACTTCCTAATTCGTAAGTCCTTTCCAGCTTTTGACCCCCGGGTGTATTAACCATGACGACCTCCTTTCCCTTGGAAGCCCTGCATAGCATATAGCACATAACATGGCCAGCACATCTCGACGCCTCGGAACGTGAGCTTTCCTCCTTAGCTGCTCCCAAGCCATCCCGGCCTGCAGCACAGGATGAGGCGACATCTTCCTACATTATAAATGGGGCCACTACGTGCAGCGAGTATTCAATCTCTAGACGAAATCCTTAGCCATATAAAAAGGCCCGAATTTCCACGCTGCTACCGCGACTGCGACGCATTACGCTGCGCCGTGTGGGCGTGTGGCAAAGGACAGATTTTATGCTGTCTTTCTCCTTCCCCATTACTGGCGATCCAATTTGCCAAAATCTCTCGTGTGAGGCAACACGAATCAATCCAGCTATAATGGGCAGGCTAGTAGGGCATCGGCCTCTCGATTCCACAACGGGTAAAGAATCGCGCGAGGCAGAGAGTGCCTGCCTAAGGCTTCTCTCGATTTCTGGAAAGCATCCAACTATTCTACTACCGAGACTAGCAGGTCTTTACTCGCCAGGATAAAAAAGCAGGACAGCTGAACGGTAAACGTCGGAAACGACGGCTTTATTCTGCACTTCCTGAAGATTTGCTCTCGAGACTCTTTCCTCCGAAAATCTGCGAATATAAAAGTGCGAACGATGTTCGACCTAGCATATGCATATAAATTGTACGTTCATGATATTGTACACTTTAAGGTGGTTCGGTGATGATAATTATAATAGCAATAGCGAAGGACGAGTTAAACAGGCAGTAAACAAAAGTCCAAGATCTTTGGTTCAAAAATAAATTAGTGAAAATATAAGATAATTACGACATTGGAGCGAAAAATCATTACATTCTACTTTGCGAAAATAGATATATGGATAATTATATTGTCTAATCAAACAAATGCAGAGTTTTATCTCGGATCAGATGTTATCACCAAACCTCCTTAACCACTAATCCGACACGTGCGCGACAAAAACAGCAATGCTATGAAGATATAATGTCGTATTGCATGTCCAGTCTAGAAAATCACAATTTATATACCGAGCAACCATAAAGCTCCAGCATTTTTCCGAAGAAAGCAAAATTTTTTTAAACTCAATCTGCATGTTTTCAAGTTGATTAAGGATTTTTGAATCAACCACTTCTTTCCTAAATCAGTTTTTTAATTCCTATATATGTAACAAATATTTCTTAATCATACTACATTAATTCTGAACAAACTAAAATTTTCACGTATAAAATAGTGCCTTTCTAAGCCAACGTTCTCTAAAATCAACGACTTTTTTTTTCTATCAATCTGTTTCCTAACCAACATGACACTTTTTTTCAATTGGACTACCCTTTCTTAAACCAGTCAGCATACTTTCGAAACTGATCATTGTTTTCATAAAAATAATTAACCTAATTTGAAATGGTAGTAATAAACTGATAATCCTTTCAATTTTGCGACATCATCTCCTTTTTCTTGTTTAGTACTACAATAAATTACAGCATTAACCTTCATATGCTTACATTAGGCCTCACCAATGTAACCAAAACTGTCTGCAGCTATACGTTTCTGTTCATTAGACATCTGTCAATATATCTGCCCCAGTAATCTTAGCTGTCGAAAACAGCAAATTGACAGACCTCACTCGGCTAAACTCAGCATCGCGGAAAACTGACAATAATCATTCGATAAGATATCATCGATAATACCTATATCGATACATGGCTTAAAGGAATTGAACATCAGCCTTAACCTTTTCTCTCATTCGTCGGTCTTCCTAGCCTTCCTAGCTTTCCTAGGCTTCTTAGCCTTCTTCTAGCCACTTGTCTTCTGGCTTTTGCGTTAGCTTCTCGATGGTGAAGTCACGTAGAACATGGACGGGTGCACCTCGAGTCGAACTAAGAAAGGTAAGGATCAGTGAGGACCAGCAGGGCAGTGGCTGCTCGAGAGCTCAGAGCCGCTTCTATCTGCCGAGAACCTTTGGGCTCAGCTCACTCGAGGCCCTTTCGACCATGAGCACCTCCGCTATACCTTTAGAACCTCCATACTCTTTATCCCTGTGCCCTGCGTCTACTTCCCCTTTGCCTCCTTCAACGTCTCTGGAACCTTTTGTGCATCTCAAGATCTTACGGAGTTCCTCTCAGCATGGTTCGGCGCGCAGCCTCCTCCCTCGACCTCGTTCGTCGTCGCCCCGCACTATCTCACTCTCGCTCGAAGCAGCGTCACATGATCTTCCGATCGCGTCCATAGGGAAATTCCTCGTTATCTTCCAACGGACATAAATCGCCGGTAAAGGAGTCTTTTTTTTGAACGTCCTCGGACTAAAGACTCACGTAGAAGATGACTCGATTAACATCGAAGCAGCTAATCATTTTCGTGCCATCGTCGGCCGTCGCCGTCCTCCTTTTTTCTTCGATGAAGACAAAGCCTGTGATTTTGCCGAATGAGTGTGAGATATTCATCGCGTCGTAAATTATTTTAACGCTATCGTAACCAGGCAAGACTATAGATGGGAGGGGAGGGAGGAAAGAGGGAGAGATAGATAGATACATAGATGCGTTTAGTTATTTATGCCCTACTCTCCCTTGAGGGGCATGCGAATATAATCCAAAGGTTGACAAATTACATTTTTTGAATAATATTTTTGGCGAGAGCGAGAGAGAGGGGCTGTGACTGATTCGCAACTATAAATGCACTATTTGATCCCTCAAATCGATCGTATGTCGCCGCGACTTAAATTCAGATAAGATTCATTGGCTGCTAAAATCAAGTCTACCTCGAAGTGTTTTGGCCAAATTTTACAAGTAGAACAAAAACGTCAGAGTTCAAAAAACTGTAAAAATACCCAAGCTTATTTTTTCCCTAGACCTAGCCAGTGCACAGTGGGGCTATTATTATTTACACTGTTTGCATTTAATCTCTTACAGCTGACGCAACTCGACCTATCGCGTTCCAACTTTTGTTAGTGTCACCGAAACGCATGATGCAGATTGCATCGGTCACGCGAGATATCCCAGCCGGGGAACAGCAGGGGCTCGAGCAACGAAGTCGAGGAAATTGGTAGAGAGGAGAAGAATCAACGGGAAGCGGACGCAGCTATTTCCCTTTCGTGTCTGTCCATCCGTCCGTTCGCCGGTTCGTTCCCCGGTTGATCCATTCGTTCTCTCCTTCCGTCGTTCCGACCTTTCGCTCAACCGTCCACTCATCGCGCTTCCCGTAGCACCGTCGCCGTCAATGGGCAGCAATGCACAGCAATGAACAACGAAAGAAGTATATCCTTGCCGCACAGACTGCCAAACTGGTAGGTATGGCGGAAAACTAAAGGGATCGGAAGACGGACACAGACAGGCGGAAAAACGAAGATACGTTGAGCCAAGAAACGTAGCGGGATCAAAACAATTATCTTCAGACTTTGTCCTTCTTCTCTCCTCCTTCATATTTCTTCAATTCATGAAGAATTTAATTTTTCTTTTTGAACTTGAACCGCTCTCAAAGTATCAAGAAATAAAAAGCGCGAATGCGAGTGTCAATTTAACTGGTCAAACTGAAAGCGAAAGAACAATAGTAAAGATCGCAGCTACGTGTATCCCGATACGCGATACCGCGACAGGTTTGCAAGTGGCGCATCTGGTGTTAAGTTCGCGACAAACGGGGTTGCGTATTCAGCCAACATCGAGCCTCTTGCGTTACTGCTGGCCGTGATTCTCGTAGAGGCAGGTTTGCGCAAGGAAGACACGTCGACCGACTCGACGAGCGTTTCCTTTGGTTTCGTCTCAATGTCCCTCTTTTTCTTCTTCTTCTTCTTCTTCTTCTTCTTCTTCTCTTTCATCTCGCCCTGCCGTTCGTTCTGTCATTGAGACACGTAAAAAATGATTGGTCCTTAAAAAAATAAGGACTTTCGATTCAATGAAAGACGGACGAATGACGAATTGCACTCGAATAAACTTATCCCATGTGCACCTTGCAGTATATCTCTGCAGGCTGCTGTTCACCTGCATATATATATATATAGACGACTCTATATGTATAGAGACGTTTGCGCAGTTCCACCCTTCGGCAGACTGCATGACGTACAGGCGCGAATAACGCCTCTCGCTCTGACTCATGCAACAACTCCGGTAATTACGTCCAAGAGAACTACTTTGCTTATGCACGTAGATAGTACTATAAGTCACTACTACTGTACCAGTATACGTCCTAAAGAAAAATTCGACGCGTTAGTTTCCCACTCGGAAGAAACGCGTTACTATTCTTTAAAAGTGAAGGAGAATCTCGAGCAAGACGAGCGAGAGACCTCGATTTCGGAAAAGCAATTCGGAGAAAATCGTGCTTCCGGGCCGTTTCACAATGAGCTTCGAATCAACGACGGCACCCTTGGGCTTTGCCGCTTTCTATAGATCGACCGATTACCAATGTAGTCAGTCCTCCTCCTGGTCATTTACCTGGTTCCACTGTAATTCAACCAGTATCGGATTTTCCTCGAATATTCTTCATTTATAGACAATAACTTTCTGTATGGTAACCCTTATAAAATCTATTTTAATATAAACGTCTATTTTATCATAAAGTGCTCAAATCCAAAGAAAAGTGTGAAAACGGTAAAAGGATCTTAGTTTCGAGCTCCTCTTTCAAATCTAGCAGCATCTCTTGCGACTCTCTCGTTTCATTTCGAAACTTTGCTCGCCTTCGACACTATTGTCCCCTCGAACATTCGGTACTTCCCAATCGAAAGGTACTCCTTTAGAAGATCGGATAGCGTTTCTTCAAAGCTCCAGGAAACCTGAAACGTTCAAAGAGGACGAGTACGAAAGGAAGCGCAGCGGGAAAGCAGAACGAGATAATCTACAGTAACTCTATGGAAGATGATCGCGAAGGAAAAGTGGGTATACTTCGTAATAAAAGTGCTCCAATTTTCTAACAAGAAAGATGAATATGAGGAAGCAAAAAATAAAAGTAAAAGTAACCGTGGGAAGTAATAGCAGTCCTCAAGGTATAAAATATGCCGATAAAATACTCAAACTGCTCGACGAAATCCCGCCACTGCCATGAATATAATGACTGACACCATCGAGTCGAACTTTCATGGAAAGCTGAGCCTGCTAATTGGAACTCGATGCTAATAAAACATCGAAACGATCTACTAGCACTGTGAAACCCATTGCCAAAAGTATAATTAAGATTTACATGAAGACAGTCAAAATTCGAACTCACTCTTAGGAGATTCTGAAGTTTTTTGCTGCTGTGCCTACAGGACGGGGCCCGATCAATCGCTGATACTTCACTGCCGACGTTCTCGCTCTCCCGAGCTGATTGCGAGTATCAATTTCAGTCCGGATTGGATAACCGCACGACTTAGGCCTCCAGAAAACTATAATAGAACGTGTCAGATGCACCCTGGAAAGGACCCTTATAGATCTTCAGTAGTTATTAAGCTTACAAGAGTGTCAGACTTCCAGTTTGGATCGGGGCCGACAGCCAGTTCGATCGGTACGAGGCAGTTGGAGCAAGAACTCATCCCACTGTTTCTCGACTTTCTGCCTTCTGTCGCCTGTCAACTTTTCTAACCCTCTGCCACCTCATATACGTACGTCGCTCTTGCGTTTCTTGCCTCCCTGGAATCCTGCTGATACTTGCAGCTACAGCTCACTGAGTCACTGTACCGAAATGTCGAAATCAGGAAAGCAAAGATCCTCCCAGTAATCTTGTGACAGGATCACCGCGTTCTGGCCGGTGCCTTTCCACAAAACGAACTGGTCCACTCCGTAGACACATCCGAAAAGTCGAGCAATGCTACTTCGTCATTCGGAAAACCAAGAAACTTGGTGGCCTTACCTTCCAATGCTTGATGTTTCCACATCCTTTTGAACTATTTGTGAAAAAAATAGAAATATAAGCAACCACCTCGTATTTTTAGTTTATTATTTGCACGTGCAGGATGCAAGACTCTGTGACTTGTCGCGATAAAGAGATTCTTCCAATTATAATTAAAGTTCTATCGAGTAAATATGAGGGTTGTGGCAATCGTGAATAACGATATGTTTCAGAATTTGCTACGAATACTACGACCGTAATAACGTTTCATTTAAATTCAGATAGATAAATAAAGACGCAGCGCTAGTCTCCATTCGACCAAATACACTACTGCTAAAGAAACAGTACTGAGGGCGCCATCTCGTTGACAAACTCTCAGGAGGGGGAATACCAACGATGCACCACCTACAGTAAGTAGTAAAAACATGGAACGTCGAATGATGTTATCTGTCCATTATCTCAACACGTGCCCTGTATTTCTGTTGGCACTACTTTAACTGAATTCGAATTTAGGATGTTGACCTGAAAGAAAGAAAAAATTCAGAAAAGTGGGTAAAAAAGATATCTAAGGGGACTCCGGACTTCTCATTACCATACGAGTAAAATGTGAAAACATAATTCGATCCGAAAGTTGCTATGTGAACTTGAAAGATATGAAATTTTCGAGTCAGATTCTTCTTTCAGTTTTAATTTAATTATTTCGAAAACGATTTCAAAATGACTGTTAACCTTGGAAAGTATGCGCTGAACTCCGTTTTATGGAAGAATCTATGTAAAGAACCTGTTATTTAGGATTTCCTTTGGAATTTTACTCGTATGGTGAAGAAAAGGTCTGGAGTTTCCTTAAATTATATCATGCGTACAGAATATTTTAATCATTCTATTGATTTTATTTTCACGGCGCTCGAAGCACGATGAATAATACAAACAATATTATCATATACAATCTATATTCGTCCAATTAACAATAACTTGAATATAAAAGACATGAAAGGATAAAATTTTATGCGCCATATTAGTTTAAGAATGCAACGCAATCTTAGCAGCAGCAGCGCAACATATATTCGTAATCACGGCACACTCCGCTGACTTCCAGAGGGCATATAACGTTTGCGGAACAAACAATCGGCAAGACATCTGAAATGAATTCACTGGTAGTTAGAGTACAATGTGTTTCTTCCGCAAGAGTGCGCGAAGAATAAAATGCGGTCACTTAGGCCGTAATACATATATTATACATATAAACCCTCCGATACTTGGCTCCATTTATTGTAGAACTTCAAGCGTCTCGCCCAGTCAACATCCTCTGAGGACTTGAGATGACGCTAAACCTAAAATCCTTATTCCCAATACAAATCCCCCTGTGTAATCTTTAATTCCAAGGATTACTGTCATGCACGACAATAAGCCCACCGACACTTTTCACATAATCCTACTAGTGACTACTAGCGCCTTAACGAACGTCTCGCTGCTAAAAATAAATAATATCCGAAACTAATATGTCAGTCTATATTTACGCATGATATGCAGTATACGATTTGCCCATGGATATCGAGATTGCTAGAAAACGCACCCTCGATCTTCCTATGCATTAGGCATGCACATCATGTGAGTAAATATAGTAAAAAAGCGAAGCGACGTGTAAACGACTCTGGACAATTCGAAAAGGTACGTGCCGAAGAAGAAAGATTTCCCCTCGGAAAGTTACCGTGGGCCGTACTTGTTAACTCGGTATTATCATGATGTCGGCTCGCGATGTCAGTGGCACCTGTACTTAATGTACTTAATCCCTCAAAAAGACACACCAATATAAAACCGTAGCAATGAAACATAACGTAACGTAAATTCCAGTTTACTATAACCGGCGTAGTCATAATGCAGTGCATACTCTGCAGAATTTATGTCACGATGTAGATATTTAAACTCTGCAAATTATATTGATCTATCGAACGATAAGAGTCTTACAGAGACTACTAACACAACATCGATAAGTATTCATAGAATACCCACCAAATATTCGACGACATCCGCAACAGTAGCCGAGAACGATGGCTGGATCGGTCTCGCAGACGTGCGGTGGGCAGCCATTGCAAAAATATCCAAACCATGGAAACTGTACTAGGAACCATACGAGGAGAATTTTAAATGAAAAATTGTTCAGTCTCGGAAGAAAATTCTACATCACTTACGGAATCTAGCGTCGCGACTGGGCGGCACTACGTCAGTTGAAATAGAATCGGCGCAATTCAAATTCGAAAATGCAAAAACAACGATCGTCAGCAAGACGAAACAATGAAGATTCTGAGACATTTCGAATAACTGTTGAAAATATTAGTGAGTGGTCTGCGATTTATATTAGTCTCTAAGGCCTTTATCAAGGTGTCACTGATAAAACTCGCATTACGCGAGCACCATATAGTGCAAATTGTTTTTAAATGGCTCCCTGGAGATTAGAAAAGAATGGGATTGAGGCCATCCGTGTTACCTTAATATCTCAGGAATTCTCACTCTCTTTCGTGTAAGCATGACCATTCTTTCCATTCCTTTATTAGACAGTCCATCGTGAGATTATTGAAAATCAATATATTCCCCATATCTAAATAATAATAACAATGTGAAATACGATTTTACATGCATTAATTAATTATATTTAATTAGACATATAGACAAAATAAAAATAAAGTGGAAAAGATGAAATTAAAAGGAAGAAAGGGGTTTTCAGCAACCTCTATGAGGAAGCTTTGGGCTCACTCCGTGCTAAAACAATCAGGTACCGGCCTAAGTGTCTTTATTGAGGAAATAAGAAAAGAACCCTCAAGCCGAAACAGAGATAGAAAAATTAAAAAAAAAATAAAAATATACTTCCTGCAGAAATTTTAGCAAGTGTTATTTTAACATGGCTTATGAAAGACGACCAATACAAGAGGGACGATACACCGAGACATATGGGTACAAATATTATTATGCAGTAACTTCCAAAACCTATGTTCTAGGTAAAACTAAGAATAAACAACTGGAGACGAAGGTATGATATATCCGATGAATTTTATGTCGTGCCAATCTCATGAGTCGGTATCATCATGGAAGAGATCTACTCTGCCGGGAGGTTAGGGAGAAGTGACAACGGTACTCAACGCAACGCAGATCGTCACACACGTTTTTCATAATACATCGCAGAATATTTCTATAATACATTATCGAAAAACATCTGAGGCTGTCATTGCCTGTGATTTTGAATGTGCAACGTGTGCCGTGGTTGGTATCAGTTGGTATCGGCCTGGCACATCTCCCCATTGGAGGAGGCAGTCTTAAGAAAAGAAAGAAAGGTTGGTGTTGGCTTTTCTAATATTACTCTAGAGTAAGTAACCTCGTTCGTGGAATGTCTACCTTTCTGACAAATTAAAAATTTCAATCCAACCTGCAAATATAAAAGTACCTTCAAAAACTTCAGTAATGTGTACCCTGATGTCGGTCTATCTTTCTCGTAATGACGCTGATAAAGGAAGCTATAATGTGCCAAAGTTATCCGGAGTAAAGTTTAAGAATTTAAATCAAGTTGAGATTCAATTCTTTCAGGAGCGTATCAATGGAGCAGTCCTGTATCTAGTTGAATGTTGTAGCCCTTCTAGTTCTTCGCATAGTGCCGTTTCAAGTATTCTATTATTCTTTACAATAGCTATCTAGCTTCCTCTAGACAAAAGGTTATATACACTTACTTTAACCACATGATGATGTACCAATTCCTAGTAAGTACTACACGCGGTATGGAATTTGGTTTACACTTCCCCGCCTCATGAACAGTACAGTCAGTGCCAAACATCAACATTATAGATATATGAGAATTCTTCGGTGTCAATAAAGTGTCATTTGAGCCTAAACGGTTATTAAAAACTTTTATTGGTTCACGATAAATTCACTCTCCCTCTTTTGAAATTAATTTTACGTCTAAAAGCAATTAAAGGCACGATATTATACATTGCGATAGTCCACCTCCTGTGATCGAATATATTACACGGATTAATCCTCATTAATTGTAAAAATGACATCCTCTAAAAGATTGAAACTGGAGTGCAATGAAATACCTTTGGATCTGAGTGTAAAAAAAAATTGTAACGTTATTATATGTGAAAGTGGTGAAAATGCAACTATTGACAGTATTAATCTTGTATTTGAAGAACACAAAGAGTATGCTACTGATGATAATTTGGATGACAGTGGAATCTTCGTTATACCTGCTATTCCTCCGTTACCTATAAATCTTGCTGAAAAACTCTTGGTACTTGAACAAGCTTTAAATGATAACCTGAAGAATATAGAGTTTCATCATCCCATAGCATACGTGTATCATCCATTAGAATATGCATTTAAAGTGCATTCCATGTATGTACACAAGTACTGTCGTTCAGCCAAGAAAATACTTTTTCTGGGAATGAATCCAGGGCCATGGGGTATGTCCCAAACTGGAATACCATTTGGAGAAGTAAATATGGTTCGTGATTGGCTAAAATTATCTGGTGATATTGGAAAACCATTCAAGGAGCAACCTGACAGGAAAGTAACAGGGTTTGCATGTTCACGTAGTGAAATCAGTGGATTTAGATTCTGGAGTCTCTTTCGTGACCTATGTGGAAATCCTGAAAATTTTTTTCGATATGCTTTTCTACATAATTACTGCCCGATCGCACTGATGGATGCTGGAGGACGCAATATTACTCCTGCAGAGCTAAAGGCAATAAGTGTCCTACAGACTTTTCAGGACTGCTGACATGACTTATCTTTTACAGGGACCTGAACAAATATCCCTTCACGGCTACTGTGATGATGCTCTCGTAGCTGCTATAAAGCTTTTGAAGGTTCAGACAATTGTGGGCATTGGACGATTTGCAGAGAAAAGGGCACAGACTGTAGTAAAATCTGCTGGACTTTCTACGCAGGTATCGCTCAAGCATAACTACAATAAAGAATTAACTTATGATACTTTTTTTTTTTTTCTATGCAGAACATATTAATTCCATCTTTATTTACAGATAATGTGTATACCACATCCTAGTCCAAGGTCTGTAGGAAACATTAACTGGAATAAGAAGGCTGCCAAAAGATTGAAAGAACTAAACCTTCTTCAGTTCTTTACGCAATAATCCTTTTTGATCAGTTGTCAATAAAGTTCACTATAAAGGGCCTACGAAAATCTGCTATAACAGTTATTAGGAGTTTTATTGTTTCACTTATTTTTACTCCAATCACGGTCTTTTATCTTTTATTTTCTATTTCATCTAGATTTGTAAGGAGAGCATTGCAATCATTCAAAAGTTAATGTTAAATCATATTTTGTATTTCATTTTTTATTATACTCATAGAAAATGGCTAGCACCATTGAATGGATGAATGTAGCTCTAGAGAAAGCCAAGGACGCTTTGAAGGCCGGTGAAGTCCCTGTTGGTTGTCTTTTCATTTACCAAAACAGAGTTATTTCTACTGGTCGTAATACTGTAAACGAGACCAGAAACGCCACTCGCCATGCCGAATTAAACTGTATCGACGATGTTTTCAGATTTTGTCAATTGCGTAAGCTCAACTACATGGAAGTCTTTAAAGATGTTGACGTTATTGTCACTGTGGAACCTTGTATAATGTGCGCGGCAGCACTTCATCAGCTTAGGGTGCGAAGCATAATATATGGCTGTGCTAATGATCGGTTTGGCGGATGTACGAGTGTCTTTGAGGTACCAAAACTGTATGAGACTAGAATCCTTATTGAGGGTAATGTCAAAGGTAACGAAGCCATGCAATTACTTAAAGAGTTTTACAAAGGTACGAATCCAAACGCACCAGAATGCAAGGTTAAGAAGGGACGTAAGAGAAATGCAACCTAGGAAGGAACCTGAATATCGATTTCCTCTTCTTATTTGATACTTATGTAATGATAAATACGATATTAATTGACAATGTCACTTCAATTTCATTAAAGATTCTTCCTTTCATCGTGACATTTGCACTAGGTTCATTACGTCTATTGTAACTTAATACGAGTGATAAATAAATACTTTTTGATTTATGATAGACATGTATTGTTATGTCATGTAACTCATCGGGCGCGCTCGGAATTCATTGCGAGTACCGCGGATTCCATTGGATCCCTATTTATTCAGAAGTGTCGAATAAGAACACTGGCTAATGCCGCCATCGCAGCACTCGCAACACATTTTGAAGCGCTCCCTTGAAGACCATCACAGATTACTATAAATAGGATTATTCATCCACACCACGTTGGATCCAACTCACATTTACCCTGGTACCATCGCACGAGCAATTGATTTCTCAGTGTGTAATCTTTCAGAATCATTTTTCGTGACTGAAACAAAAGGACAGAAAGATCATATCAAACATACGATCGTCTCCAAGTTTGTAGAAAAAAAAAAGAGAAAAGGATTTATATTTAAAAATTTCTTACAATGGGTGGAGGAAAGATTCTTTGGAAGTCGATTCTATTATGATGTTCGTAGTAGCTCTGGGACAAGATCAGACGGGTGTCCTCGGTGAAACAAGGCTTACACAGTTGACACTCGACACGGAAACAATCGTCGCAAGCTGCACAGACCTCCGGTAGAACGACTAAGTTCTTATCAGCAACTTCCATTTCCGTTTCCATTTGATTCCTAGGTCACACATGTAACGATACCCAACTCAATTATGCAACTACGCTTTGAGTTTACTTTCAGACTCAATCAAGGAGACGACTCATTTACCTCATCCTCAAAGAATCCTTCCTCACGCGTTGTCCGACACCGACAAGCGCGAACAGATTAAATAACACTTGTTCGTACAGTAACTGATTGGGCGGATAATGAGCAGACGATAAATTTGGCGACATATTCGCTTCCATCACATAAACATTGAGATTTTCGTCCAGAGTGAAATCGAATCTGACCATTTCGAAAAAGTTTCTCATGTTTGGAAATCGCTTGGCGACTTCTCTGATCTGCTTCTCTTTCATTAAAGAAATTTGTCTTATGGCCGCGTTGACGTTGTTCCAAAGCTTCGAGGGATCCTTACCTTTGCTCTTGAGGTACGCATCAAATGAATCCTTCATTGAGAATCCTAAATCAACATAATACTTCCTCAGGGATGGCACATTCCAGATTGGCAAGTAATCATCACCCACTACATACTTGTCCAAATTTTCAGGATCAAATGGATAATACTTGACTGGACAGAATCTGAAGAGCACATCACCCTTGTAGGCGTAAACTCGTAAAGGATCTATAGAGGTGATCACAGTGTAAACTCCAATGTCGAATTTGTATCCATCCACTAGAAACGGCCGTTCTATGAATTCCTGAACGAATGAACCTTCTGCAGTGAGATTGAGCTGCTCTATCTTGCGAATTTCGATTCCTCGATGCGCGTTCGACTTTTGCACAAAGGATCTTTCAGGATTTTCTATAGCGTACCGCAATAGAGCATCCTTGTCTTCAGGAATTTTGAATGACAATGGAATGTATTCTCCATCTGATGTTGACAAGTCGACTTTATTCGTAATATATCCGCAGCCAGGAAAGTGATTAACTTTCTGATGAGGCTTTAGGTTACTCAGTTGGGCGTGCAACGTTCTAAAGGGATAATCATGGGCCCATAACAAGTCCCAGTCTGATTCATTGCTTCCTTGTTCAAATCCCAGCCTGTCAAGGACAATGAACACGTGCCTGAGATATTCCCTTCCAGGATTTTTCGCGTATACCAAAAACATGGGCTTTTTATCTTTTATTTGGACTTCCTTAGTTTGCACATGTACAAATTTATTCTGATAACAGATAAAGAGGAAGAACAGGCCATATAGAATCGCTGGTCCTGCCACCGCGTAAAGTAATATCTTAAAGAGGTCTTTGACCTTTATATTCAACATTTTTTTTAAAACCAGAGTCGAATGTTCAGTCTGAAAGTCAAATTGAAAGATTTAATGTAGGTTGGGGTGCTTTGTGGAATGTTAAAATATTGTTAGAAAATAGGACTCCAATTATTTGTGGTCTGACCCAGTAAGGAATATAAGTTTTGTTAGATTGACGTTATATGGTATACACGTTACATGTACTTAATATTGTGTTTTGCCGATGTACTTAATTATAACGGTTTCAGTTATAAAAGTTGTAGGAATTATAAACATCAACAGATAATACATTATTTAGCTAATTCTAATCACGAAATAGATTGTTGTAACCGGCCTCAAAATCATATGAGAATTCTCTTATTCTCCAGAATGTAGTTAGTCTTTTCTTTCCTCTTTTCGTCTCTCTTTCGTTCATTACTCTTTCTTTCTACGCTTTATGCTCAGTGGGTGTGACGCAGTTACATACCTTCCTTTTGCTCTCTTTAACTTTGCTTCCCTCTCGTATCATTTCTCTTTGATAATAAAATCACTGGCTCCAAACTTCTTCTATTCTACTGTTATCGTTCGGAAGATGCCTCAACAACCTTGTCGATAGTCGGTTTGCCACCGTAATGGAACTTTAAACATGTAATACAAGAACACCGTTTGAAAGTACCGTTGCCGGATCCCCACCACAAGTTTACCTTCCACGTGGGTTACATTCCATATGAGAACCGGTTTCTTCGACAATTTCTGCATCCCTGGTAAGTACACCACAGTAAATCAACAATGAAACGTTCATCCTATGAGTAACGCAAGTAAATCTTACTTTTCTAATGTCTAAATTGAATCAGGCTGCCAAAAACGTATGAAACTAATAATTTCTATGCAGATACACTATTCGTCTCATCTCACTATACATATAAAATAATTGTGTGGTTTTTTACGCTTTTCATTTGTTTTAGCCAACATCAATAAGTGCAATTTTTCGGGACACTTTTTACTGCTTTTCTATTCGGCTGAATAGTATTTGAAATCTTCAAAGCGCTGCAGCGCAAATGGATCTCCCCAATCACGCGTGAAAGCACGCGTGTCGCTCTAATACATGTAAAAAGCTATACCAAGTACCTACATAAGTCACTACATATCTGCTTATTACATATATGATCCAGCACTAGCCCATTATTTTAATTGTATTTTCAAAATTTCATTTAATGTCTTTGCAATAATATAGCACATTGTATACTGGGTACTAAAGAATATATTTGTAATATACGAATGAGTCAAATGTTTAGTAAATAATATTCCAATGTCCGAAATCCGAAATCCGAACATTGACGACGGTTCCCGAAGGCAGCGCTCGGGGGTTAGTACTCGTAAGTGGGGGTGGCTGCCTACTACGCAGGGGACGTATCGGCTCGGGGCCTTCATTGTTCCTAGACC